>BDUI01008881.1:13522-27578 GCA_002335545.1 Apodemus speciosus
CCAACTTATCATGAGTAGAGCAATGTTCAGCTTCCATGTGTATGTGTGTTTTCCATTGTTTTTGTTGGAACTTAAGACCAGCCTTAGACCATGTTGATTTGCTAGGGTACATGGAATTATTTCAATATTCCTGTATCTGTTGAGGCCTGTTTTGTGACCAATTATATGGTCAGTTTTGGAGAAGGTACCATGAGGTGCTGAGAAGAAGGTATATTCTTTTGCTTTAGGATGAAATGTTCTATAAATATCTATTAGATTCATTTGCTTCATAACTTCTGTTAGTTTCACTGTGTCTCTGTTTAGTTTACATTTTCATCATTTGTCCATTGCTGAGATTGGAGTGTTGAAGTCTCCCACTATTATTGTGCAGGGTGCAATGTGTGCTTTGAGCTTTAGTAAAGTTTCTTTTCTGAATGTGGGTTCCCTTTCATTTGGAACACAGATGTTCAGAATTGAGATTTCATTTTGGTAGTTTTTCCTTTGACTAGTATGAAGTATCCTTCCTTATATTTTGACACCTTTTGTTGAAAGTCAATTTTATTTCATATAACAATGGCCACTCCAGCTTGTTTCTTGTGACCATTTGCTTGAAAAATTGTTTTCCAACCTGTGACTCTGAGGTAGCGACTGTCTTTTTCACTGAGGTGGGTTTCTTGTATGCAACAAAATATTGGGTCCTGTTTACATATCCAGTRTGTTAGTTTATTTCTTTTTATTGGGGAATTGAGTCCATTGATGTTAAGAGACAGTAAGGAAAATTGATTGTTACTTCCTGTTATTTTTGTTGTTAAAGGTGGAATTCTGTTTGTCTGGCTGTCTTCTTTTGGGTTTGTTGAAACAAGATTCCTTTATTGCTTTTTCTAGGGTGTAGTTTCCCTCCTTGTGTTGGTATTTTCCATCCATTATCCTTCGTAGAGCTGGGTTTGTGTAAAGATATTGTGTAAATTTGCTTTTGTCATGAAATATCCTGTTTTCTCCATCTTTGGTAATTGAGCATTTTGCTGGGTATAGTAGCCTGGGCTGACATTTTTGTTCTCTTAGGGTCTGTATGACATCTGCCTAGGATTTTCTAGCTTTCATATTTTCTGTCGAGAAGTCTGGTGTTATTCTGTTAAGTCTACCTTTATATGTTACTTGACCTTTTCCCCTTACTGCTTTTAATATTCTTTCTTTGTTTAGTGCATTTGGTGTTTTGATTATTATGTGACAAGAGGAATTTCTGTTCTGGTCCAGTCTGTTTGAGGTTATGTAGGCTTCTTGTACGTTCGTGGGCATCTATTTCTGTAGGTTAGGGAAATTTTCTTCTATAATTTTGTTGAAGGTATTTACTTGCACTTTACATTGTAAATCTTTGCTCTCTTTATACCTATAATCCTTAGGTTTGGTCTTCTCGTTGTGTCCTGGATTTCCTAGATGTTTTGGGTTACAAGCTTTTTTGTATTTTGCATTTTTAAACTATTGAGTCAATGTTTTCTATGGTATCTTCAGCATCTGAGATTCTTTCTTCTATCTCTTGTATTCTGTTATTGATGCTTGCCTCTATTACTCCTGATTTCTTTTCAAAGTTTTCTATCTCCAGAGTTGTCTCCCTTTTTGATTTCTTTATTGTTTTTACTTCCATTTTTAGATCCTGTATTTTTTCAGTTCCTTCACTTGTTTGTGTTTACCTGTAATTCTTTAAGGGATTTTTGTATATCCTTTTTAAGGGCCTCTACCTGTTGACTATGCATTTCTTTAAGGGAATTATTTATGTCTTYTTTGACATCATCATGAGATATTATTTTAAATACAGCTCTTGCTTTTCCCATGTGTTGGAGTATCCAGGACTTGCTGTTTTGGGAGAACTAGGTTTGGATGGTGCCATGTTGCTTTGGTTTCTGTTGGTAATGTTCTTGAGTTTGCCTTTTGACTTCTGGTTATCTCTGGTGTTAGCTGGTTTTGCTTTCTCTGACTGTGGCTCATCTGTCCTGCAAGCCTGTGTATCTGTACTCCTGGGATTCCTGTTCTCTCTGTGCACACACATAGGTATGTAGGCACTCCTGGGAGACCAGCTCTCTTGTGGTGGTATTTGTGTATGTAGCTCTGTGGCCCAGGATCATCTCTCTACTTTCAGGCCTCTCCACAGTCATGGGAGGTTAGCTATCTCCCTGTGCCACCTGGATATGGCATACTGTGGCAGAGAATGATTCCCAGCTGGAGACAGAAACTGGAAGGCTCCTGTCTGAGAGTTCTGGATGGGTTCCTCTGAGCAGCAGAGGTGGTCCTACCTATGCTCTCAGGCCTCTTCTCGTTCCTGCGGAGGGACTGGCAATGGAAGGGAGGGGAAGAAATGGAAGGGGAGTGATATTCAGGATGGAGGGGCTTTGGTGGTTGATGGGTGGTGAATTAGCTGGACCCCCAGCAGAGCTCTGGGTCTCCAGAGGTGGGAAGGGTTTCTTACCAACTGCTCTGAGTGCAGCAGATTCTCTAGGATGGATCAGGAGATGGTGTCTTCACTGGAGGAGAGCAGCCAAAAGTCTACCCCAGCAGAAAGGACAGCTATCTTTCATCTCTTTCAAATTGTCTTTACACTGTTATTTATATCCTGGAGACTATAATACATGATAATTACTATGCCTTCAGGTTATGGATCCATGCAAAATACAATGTGATTATTGTTCATGTGTGTTTTTTCCTTAATGCTTAATGTTATATTTTTACTGGGCACCAATACTCACCTAATTGCTTTGCAGTTATTGAAATAAAATATAATGTTCTGCTAACTATTATCTTAATTATGAGTCAAGGTAATTAACATAGAAACCTCAATGTCATTCTGTTTGTAATGGTTATCAATGCCCTCTCATTTGGTGCTCAGTGGCCTCTCATTTGGTGATGAGGGCAGCCTCTATATACAAATGAGCCAACTCTAGTCACACTTGCTGCTTTGATGAGACCAGGCAGCATCTGAACCTGTGACAATGCCCTGAGGCATTCTGGTAAAATTACTGTTGCCCCAAATGAGGTCTGTCTGATATGACATAAGACACTTGGCTTTATTTTTTGTTTGCTTCTAGTTATATTTTGAATGAAATTGCTTTCCCTCCTCCATTTACTATTTCTATATTCATGCTGAAATGTCTACTGCTTGGGTTTCCTTTGTAAAGAATAATTTCATTAAATTGAATTTTTGCTATTGTTTCTGCCACTGGAAGTGATACCAACAGTTTAACCTTCCATTTATTAAGTGGGAATTGGAATGTAAATGCATCCATGGAAAATGGTGCTGTGCAGAAGAGTGAATATGAAAATAGACAATGAATTATAAAGCAGTTTCTGTGCATGGAATAGGCTATATTCAGAACTCACATTAAATTATACAGTTTACTAATGTTGGCTCACTCACAAGGTCATTGTTATGCACTGTAAAGTTTCAGAACATACACAGTTGGAAATAAGGAATCTACTCAGTCAGAAGAAGCTTGCCCAAAAATCTTGACAAGCAAAAATGATAGATTCCAACCACAATGCTGATTTTAAAGTACCATTACTTGATTCCAAGAGGACCAGTCACATATGGGCACATTTGGAGATGAGAGTCTTGTGAGGAGGGTAGGAATGCAGACCAGAAAGTTCCATTGGGGATCATCAGTTCAGGCTGGTGTTTAGGAGAAAAACAATGGCCAAATGTTAACACTTCTAGACAGCAAACCTGGTGGGCTAAACTGGGATTCTGTTATCTGTCATTGAATACATGTGAAATTAAATCAGTACCTGTTTATTGACATATGCTTTTCTTTACTCTTTGGATGTTATTTTAGTTTGCTATTCTAGATAATATTCATTCACCATGTCCATGTCTAGCACTTTTCATTGCATGTATAACCATCAGACAGTTATCTATGCCTGACCACCACTGTCTTGGTAGTGCACATGCTCATGCTGATTAAATTCTAGGCATGAATCTATAATGGTCCACTAACCATTTTCATCTGCATATTATTCAAAACCTCAAACTCTACTTGTCTTAAATACAATTAATTGATTTGTATGACAACCCAATTGTTTCTCTTGAACAGCTTGGACTCCCCTACAAGTTTAAAAAATATAGCTATCCACCTTTTCAGTGATGCCTTTGTTGAAGATACTCAAATGCAAGCCTGAATGGGATTTTTCTCTAGACTACAAAACTGATCATATTTTTGTGACTACACAAGAACTTACACAATCTATTCCTCACCTATCCACTTGTATCTTTTACTACTTTGCTGGTCATGGTGGGATACACAGGAATTCCCTASAACCTATCAAAAGGTCACCTTATCCCAATGGAGAGGGCCAGGAGAATATCCTAAGCTAAGATCACATCTAACATGACTTAGGCAGATGCATAGAGTAGATCATAAATATTTACTTAAGTCAGCCAATTTCCTCATTTTTCTAATGTTCCCAAAGCATCACAAGGATTTAATTCATTGCCTTTATTCTCTGAGTGTTAAAGTCATCTTCTATGGTCTGTTCTAGTGGCTCTTTCTAGCCTAGTGTAAACTCCCCTGATTTGTACTGATTGTTGTTATAGAAATGAGGCTATGCTATTTATTCACTTACTGTATATTTAATCTGGGCATGATAGTACATTCTTCTAACTCCAGTACTGCAGAGAAGATGGAAGAAGGAGCTTTAGAAGCTTAAGGTCATCTTTGGCCACATAGTAAGTTAACAACCTGCCTGGGATATATTAGACCCTATCTCAAAAAATGAAACAAAACAAACAAACAAACAAACCACAGCAGATGAGGATCTTAAAGTGCTAAGCATTGTGCTATTTGCTCAGGTTATAATAGATAATAACACTGACACCTAGAATTGGTGTTCTATTTATAAACTTATCATCCAATAAGCAAACAGCAACTAAGACTATTTTACATTTTGAAAAAGTGTATAGAAATAATCTAAGGGGTCAAGATAAAGATGTGTAGGAATTGACCTTTAACACTGGTGATTTGTCTGAAGAGGTGACAATGAACTTGAGGTATAAAGAGAAGGAAATGCAAGCTAACTAAAGGCATTTGAATTGGTAAACCCAGAGTTGGGAAAGAAGGTTCTATATTTGAAGAGGAAGGTATTGAAGGATAGAGAGTACAAAGAGAAATAGAGAAGTGAATTTTAAAAAAGACTCTAGATCAGTAAGCCATTCATGATAATGAGTGTGGACCCAGTTCTTGGAGCATTGGAGAACCAATAGTGGATTTTTTTAAAGCCAACCTACAGTAAGGATGTGATGGGAGAGGAAGAGTAGTAGGAAAATGTCCATCACACGGTCTCCAGTTTTCAAGCCTTGAATGAAAAGTTTAAGGAGATCCTTCAGAGATTATTGTATCTGTCCAGGTCAGAGTTGAAAGTGAACTGAGGTTTCAGCCACTGAGAAAATAGTGCATACTGTGTTCAGATATTCTCTGAGGAAGCGAATTGTGATAAAGTACCATCCCTACACATTAAAAGAGATCTATCAGTAGAAAGGAAAAGTGCAAATCTCTCCTGACACATATAACAGCAGCATGAAACATGAACCAAAGCAGCCCAGAAAAGGGAGCCATCATCCTTGGTATAGTGCCAGTCAAAAGGCTCCCCAGTGGAGACAGCAATTAGTATGGTCCAGAGGTTGAGAGAAGTTGACAGGTGGCCAGGGGTACAAAGAACTTTGCCTGCTGTTGGTCTCTGTGGTATATGCCTAGGACCGAGAGTCAGGTCTCAGATCTTGAGTCTGTCTGAAATGTGGGGAGCAGGGAGAGAAAGCCTGCATCTCTCTGAGTCTAGTTAGTATCTGCTTCAAGAGTAACAGTTTTGCTTGTCTTCTGATCTTTTCCACTTTCTCTACTCTACACAGGCATTGGCAAGAGACTATCGCTAATGAAGTTGAGCCGACTTCATAACCCCTGATGATCTGGCGTGCTGTTCTATGGCTGAAGTTTCCACTTTGATTGGATGAGGCCCAAAACAGAGAGTTGACTACTTCTGGTGATTAAAAGCTCCCTTGATGATTTTTTAAAGGGACTGTTCAAAGCTTTTAGTGCTGCTGAGTAGGGAATTACACTTTAATTCCCTAAAACTCCTCTAGCAAATGCACATGGACACATTAGACTTTTTGTTCCTGCTGTACAACACAGCAGAGAATTTCTTTTAAGAGTAGCAGCCTTTTAGTGGGAGGTTAAGTGATGCCTGTGTATATAATTTATAAGGCCCTAAGAACTTTTTGTACAAAAGCATACTGGAAAAATAAAATTATTCTTACCCTTATTATTATTAGCTTTCACTATTCTCATAAGAGATATTTGTTTCTCAGCTAAAGATGCAAAGCAAGATTTTGAATCAGAAACGAAAGAAGGAATAGATATAAACTAAGTGTAAATAGTCAAACCAGATAAGGATGAGTAGTGTATGATATTTGTTTCTCCTTGAAATGGTAAGTATTGTACAAATTATTTTAGATATATGTCTGAAAGCATTGTTGAGAATGATAGGCAGGTGTGTGTGTGTGTGTGTGTGTGTGTGTGTGTGTGTGTGTGTGTGTGTGTGTACGTACACCCTACCCAAACCTATAAACTATTTGGAAACATCTGTTTTATTTCTACAAAGATGTGTACTATAGATGAATTGTCAGATTTCATAATTAGCATCAAGATGCTTACAAATTGAGATGCAGAAAAGGAGGCAATGTACTTTTGTCTATCTGCTTCTCATTAAAGGTTTACTCTGCACACTGCTACCTTATCAGGATTTGGACATTATTATACCCAGGGGGTAGGAATGGGAATGGAAGCATAATGTGAAGTTTGATTAATGTTTCAGTCCCTTTAGGACAAAAAAAGCACAGGTTAAATCAATCTTTCTCTAGTATTATCAAATTAATGAAAATATTGTAGGATGTTTCAGATTGTATATCTCAAGTATGTTTATGTTAGGATTATCTATAACTATGTATAATAATAAAACATCAAAACCAGAGACTTAGGCAAAAAGAAGTTGATTGCTTTCTTGATTAAATAGGACTGGAGGTAGGGAGAGCTAGGATAGGTACCCCTCTTACTAGGGACCCTAGCTGCTTTTATCTTATCATTTTTCCATTTACTGCATGTTGCCCCTATCCAGAATGACTAGTCTGATTTCATCCTACCTATTAACGTTCCTTGTAGCTAGAGGACAGAAACAAGTGTTCTTTGTTTCTTTCTTTCTTTCTTTCTTTCTTTCTTTCTTTCTTTCTTTCTTTCTTTCTTTCTTTCTTCCTTCCTTCCTTCCTTCCTTCCTTTCTTTCTTTCTTTCTTTCTCTCTCTCTCTCTTCCTTCATTTCTTTCTTTCTTTGACTAGCAAAACATAAAATCAAATTTTATTATGCAGTAAAATCATAAAGAAAGATTATAATTATCAAAATTATGCATTTTTCTCAGTGAAAGTGCATATGGTACTAACTGTGGGGAAGACAGTTTTGTCCATAGACTACTTAGGTATTTTACTAACCTTACTTGTTTATATATCACTAGGCAGAAATGAGATAACATATACCCAGCTGAAACAGAGCTGAAAATACATTTTGTGTTGGGCCCAACTCAATGTCTGTTGTTATTTTTTTGTAACAATAGTGAATAAATAGCAAAGCCAATTAGTAACCTCTGTTATATTGAGATTGATTTCAACTACATTTTTTGAGACAAGTGCTTAGTTTAGTTTAAATTTGGTTGCTTTTACTGCATGCAATTAGATTTTATGGGGTATGGTGCAGTGGAGTGACTGGAGTACCGTATTCTAGTTCTAACTTAATATGTCTAGCTCCAGTAGCCTTGTCTTTAAATAAGGAATTTGTATCATAAGCCCTCTGGGAATTATCTCAATTGTTAGTACCTTCTTTAGTCTGTGAGGCTCTGTAATTAGGGTAAGCATGTATATATGTATACTTTCATATATGATGACAGATGTAGCATACAACCCCTTTCTAGAAAATTAGAAGATATATGTGTATAACCAATCACATTGATAAAGAATGTCAACTTATGCTTCTCAATTTCATTTCATACTTTTTGTTCCTTATAAAAATTGCACCTCGTGTGCAAGTTGAAACGCTGAGAAACTCAGCTGGGCATCAATTTCTTCTTGTAAATTGGAAGCAGACTTTCCATCTCAAAGAACCACTCTTCAGGATTTCATGCTTTGAGTGCTGTCCCTTACATAATGCTCTCCATGGGATTCCTTCATCTAGAACTGTTGGAGATGTGTTCTTAAATGTGTGGTGTAGGATAGTTTATGGTCCTTTCAGATGGCTGGGCATAGTGATGCTAATATTGCTGGGAGATCACCATGTGGGCAGTCGTTTGCTTAGTTGGCGTCATTTTCATCAGCTGCACATAGACCTCTTTCTGGGACTTGTTGTGTGCTCCATGGATGCTGTWCCGAAGGTCATGCCAAATGCTTCTCTTTAAGGCACTGGGTTCTGTGCCACTCTACACCATCTTAGTATGTCTTAGTAGAATGATTCTGAAATGGTATCACCTTTCCTACATCCTATGAATTAAGGTGAAAGTGGAAGTGTAAACAAATTCAATGACTAAATACTGTCTTTCTATAGTTTTGAAGTAAGAAAAAGAAGCTATTCACTAGTTAAAGGTTTTAGGTCAAATAAGAAATTTCTACATAGGTTAAAAAAGGGACAAGTATAGGTTATATTAATAGTTCAATTTTATAGCAGCAGTTTCTACTCAGGGTAGAAAAGATGTCTTGGTTATAAGGTTAACATGATTTGCAATTTCCACTCAGCCACATGGTTCCAGTTTTAAATGTGTTTTAAAGCTGGGGAGTTTGTTCTGTGGCTGAACACAGGCTATACAAGTGTCAAGCCCTGAGGTTGAAGTCTCAGAACGCTTGTCACGAGAGATGTGGTAGCATGCATGTGTGGTACCAGCTCTGCCACAGTTAGAGGGAAAGTGGAGACAGAACAATGTCTGGAAGTCCATGGACCAGTAAGCCTTGACTTCACAACATTGAACAAAAAGACCCATTTCAAACAAGGTGGCAAGTGAACACCACTCCCAAGATTGTCCTTTGACCTTCATACATGCGGTCATGGCAAGCACTCCCCCACACGGGCACATACACATAGAGGCGCAATACACACAGAAACAGTGATGCTTTTAAATTCTCAGTCTTAGGATATCTTTAAATTCAAGGAAATAGATAAATCATTGGTATTCAAACTGCTGTTTCAAAAACCTACCCTTTGTGAGGTAAAAAGAGCAAGCATGTTTAAGTCATAATTTCAACATGAAACCTAAATAAAAATAAATTGTATTTTGTGTTTGTGGAACTTTACTAAAGGAAAACATGATGCCTAGTCTTCTATCCCAAAAGCATCCATCTAGCTGTATGAAAAAGAAACAGTTTAAAGAAAGCTTTCTCTGTCCTTGAATTCAAAATCTGTAAATGAACGCAATCATTCCACAGAGGAAGTGGATACAAAGCTGCCACAAAATGAAATGAGAAGAACCTTATTGTGAAAAATGACACACTCTGGCAGCTTCCACCACTTTCCAAAGTGAAGATACATGTTTATAAATTATCTTAATGAGCTGAGGGACATCCATTTCCACCAGGAGTGATTCAGCATCCTCACAGACAATTTGAGAGGAAATAGAATCCTTTCACTATCTCGTGCATGTACAATTCTCACTCAGCGCCCTTATCCGCTGTCAGAAGCCCCTGAACACTTCAGGGTGGGTAAGCTCTCTAAGGATCAAGGAAGACAAGAAGCACAATGGAAAAAATGATGGCTGGAACAGTGCCAGGGTAGGATTAATTCTGGCTCTCACTGTGACTTGTTTTTGGACACTCCATCGAGAAGAACTGTGTCTGTTTTGGGGTAGTCCTGCTTTCTTTGGCTCTAAGACCAGCTTGCAAGCAAAAAGCTAAGGGGATAGATAGAACATTATAAGCTATACCCTAGGTAGCCTATGCCTGGCCTGCCTGGTTACTAAGGAACCATTTGCCCAGCTGGTTACTAAGACAAAGAGGAGGGAAGAGAGGAAGAAAACCAGCAGAGGATTCAGATTCGTTCCTTCTTCATCTTGTCTTTATTATGCTTTCAAATTTAGATTCCAACCTGAGACAAGAACTAATTCCCCCCAAACCAAAAATCCCCTGCATGTAAATAAAAGGTCCTGAATGGCATTTTAGTTTTCTCCCCCCTTGAACTGATATGCAGATTTCTAATTTACTTAAAGCACACTGTCATGCATTATAATAAAGTCTAATACATGCTTCCATGTAATTATGCATAATAACCAGTGATCAGTGGGAGGAAGAAGGAGAGAAGGGAATTGTGTTTCCAGCTGGCCCCGCACACCTGCACATCACAGACAACTCCTTTCAGTGTGGAGGAAACAAGATAATGACAGTATGATATTAAATACAAACATTAATTCTTGAGAACAAAACATAAGGAAGAGGTCTATCAATTAAGGCATATGATAGTGAGAACTTACATCACAATGTGCATCAGTTTAAAGGAAAATAAGGWCCAAGCAGAATGAAAACTTTAATTTTCTATTTGCTGCAACAATCCTAATAAAAAATGAAACTCTTTCTTTTATAGAAGTATATAGTTGCTCCACAATGCTTTATATATACAAAAGTAAGCATAGAGTATAAACTTTGATAATGGTCTTTTTTATATTTAATGTAGTGTACAGTGGTCCAGAATGTTGATCCGTGGAGGATGGGAGAAGCAATAAAAAGTTCACTGTGTCTTACTAATTTAGATTGTTACCTCTAAGCTGATAAATTTTTCCAATTTACTCAGAGGAGATGTCCTTTTAGAGTATGTTCCTACCATAGGAGATAAACAAGATCAACAAAATACCTTTTACTTCTGTTGCATAGTAGAGACACCTAGATCCCCCTTGCTAAGACATCTCCCCAGATTCCAGTTTCTATAGCTTGACGGGAAGCAACAGTATTTTCCTGTCATATTCCCTGTGATATTTTAGAGTCTATTAAAGGTGGCTCAATGGTTAAGRGAATTTGTTGCTCTTACAGAGGACCAGGGTTTGGTTCCTAGCACCCACATGGTAGATCAAAACCAACTCTGACTCCAGTTCCAGATAATCACATGCCTCCTTTTGGCCTCTTGTACATCAGGAAGGCATATACTATACATACATACTATACCTATATGCAGGCAAGCACTCATACACATAAAGAAAGAGAGTGCATGTAGTTATGATAATACAGTAAAATATAAGAATGGAAATGAAGTGTAGATATTTACACATGTAAAGTTTGGACAGCCAAGTTCTTTAAAATGCCAGCCCCAATAGAGTAGACATAAGTCCACTAAGTAGATGATGGTGGGCATCCGAGAAGGGCTAGATTTCTCGATGTATTCCAGTACAATAGTTCAGAAAAAGGTCATGAAATGATGCTCCCTTTAAGAGTAGAGTCCTTGGTTTCTTTATATTAGAACTCTGGCATTAATGCTTTGAACTTTATTCTGTAGTTGTGTTCTAAGTCCTACTATTGAAACATTGGATGATAGAATGAGAAAATACCTTATCATTAGGAACACAGGATAAATCTTGGGTATTTGAGTACTGAAAAGTTTAACTAAAACATGGTGGTACTTTCCATGGCTATATTAATAGATTCATTCTTTCTATTGGCTTGAATACATCTCTCCCAGCTTGTTTTCAATTGTACTTTTTTTCACCAAAAGACACAGATCAATACTGGGTGATTCATATATTGTTATATTGTCACAGGACCTGTGAATATTGACATAGCATAGCATCACCTCTAGATACAGAGATCTCAGTATTCAAGAAGGAAACATTAATATTGTCAGATACTTTTTACAGTCTTGCAAATTTAGTGTTGAAAATAGTTGCAGTGAGGAGTCTTGGACTCATCTTTGTGTAGCAGAGAAAGCTGATGGAGGCATGTTAAATAGAGTAAGAAGAGGAATGGAAACTAAAGCTATGACTATTAAATAATGAAATAATTATGGGATAAGGCTGTGGAAGTGATTAAGAAATTACAAATGTCTTAATCTTTATCAAGGAGGGACATAGTTTCTAGGTAGCAAATATTTTTTGTTTTGGAAGATAATGAGATCTCTGTGTTATAGTCTCAACTCTACTCTGAAAGTGTGAAAATTTCCATAGATAATATGAACCAAATGTGCCAAAATGGATTTTGGCCAGCTATATTATACCAGAATTGTAACAATATTGACAAGTTCAATATTAGGTACACAGAATCCAACTAATAGTCACTTATGTTATCTTCTAGTTTTATCTCATGGTCCTCCCCCCATTTTCTGGTCATGATATGAAATAGAAAGAAAAGCAATGTAAACAATTGGTATTTACTTTTGTCTCCATGTCATGAAATCATTCATAAAGCTTCAGATGGGATTTTCTATTTTACTTGACATAAAATAGACTAATATCCATGTCACTAGGTCTATGGTCACAATTAACTAGCACTGAATTAACACTTACTGAATGGACACTTTACAGTAGACTCTATGTGACGTAGTTTGCCTGACCAAAGACTGTTTCATCCAAGCATGGTGATGTTAGGGGTGCTATAGACCTTTAGGATACAGGCCTTATGTGTTTGGTTGGGCGACTTTTTGTCTTTCTTTTTTAGGTTCCTGGCTATGAGGTGAATGATTTATTCTGTCATTCATATTACCCTTTTCCCACTGACCATCCCACCAGAAGCTGAAAGTAATAGGATTGATGAACCATGGTCTGAAGCATGTGAGAAAAAAATAAACTTTTTTCTTTATAAGTTTATTAATTTAAGTCTTTTGTTATAGCAATGGAAACCCGGGTAACATACTATATTAGATATATTCACACATGCTATTTAATTTCATAAGTGCCCTCATCAGAGCTGTGCTTTAGTTTTATATCTTACTCATTATAGATCAGATTTATTCATTAATCCCCATTTTAAACCTATTTGTTAGTGTCTTAGTTACTTTTTTATTCCTGTGATAAAACACCATGACTAAGGCAACTTTTACAAGCAGTCATTTAATTTTTCTAATGGTTTCAGAGGGTTAGAGTTCATAAGGGTGGAGCAAAGGCATGGTGGCAGAAACAGCTGAGAGCTCACATATTGACCTACRAGTAGGAAGCACAGAGGCACATTGGGAATGTGTGGATCTTTTGAAAACTCAAAGCCTGCCCACAACTGCATACCTCCTCCAACAAGGCCACTATTCCACCAACTGAGGACCAAGTATTCAAATATATGATTCTATAGTGCTATTCTCACTTAAAACACCTTAGTTACATTCTGCTTTCAAATAAGATGGAGTGAGGAGTCAAACCATGTCATTCCAACTTAAACCAATTAAAAATTGCAGAAATATTTACAAGTTAATCGCTTTCAGACACTGATGAACAAGCAATTCAGGAAGAGAAAGAGAGGGAACAAAGTGAGTCCCAAAGTGGCCTGAGCTTGCTTTTACTGGCGAAAGTGTCATGAATAGAGGGAGCACAAGAAGAGAAAAGCATGGAGTGTAGGGATCACAAAAAAAAGATGCCTGGTCAAGGAGAATTATGGGTAAGAGAGGGCTGTATAGATGGCAAACTATAGAAGCCTACAGACGGTTTCCCATCTAAGTGTTCAGATGAATATTAATATGGGCATGCACATCATAACACTACTCAAAAAAACAGAATTACTTGAAAGGAAAATAATTAATCTTGGAAGTACTACAAGGCCAGGGATAGTTTTTCCACAAGTGAGAGTTGAAAGGGCTTTGTATTTTATTCAATTGTTTTAAACTTGTATTGGGGACAAAATTTGTCCTCAAATTGTTTCAAATTTGTATTGAGGACAAAATTTGTCCCATATTAAAGGGTGTTCTGGAGGGTTGTAATCAAAACAACCCTGAGATTTCACCTCACACCAATCAGAATGGCTAAGATTAGAAACTCAGGAGATGGTAGATGTTGGCGAGGATGTGGAGAAAGAGGAACACTCCTACACTGCTGGTGGGACTGCAAGCTGGTACAGC
>BDUI01008881.1:42372-56400 GCA_002335545.1 Apodemus speciosus
TTTTCTGTATCCATTCCTCCATTGASGGACATCTGGGTTCTTTCCAGCTTCTGGCTATTATAAATAAGGCTGCTATGAACATAGTGGAGCATGTGTCTTTGTTGCATGCAGGGGAATCCTCTGGGTATATGCCCAGGAGTGGTATAGCAGGGTCGGGAGAGGACTTCTAACTTCAATACTGCGATAACTATGGACTAGCAATATATTTTCAAGATAAATTAGATAATTTACACATTCATCTAGTAGACAATTTGTAAGGATAACAAAAATTATCCAATGGTATCCATGCCAAGAATATAAAAATAGTTTAATATTCCAATCAATGAATGTAATTCATGTAAATAAAGAGATAAAACCATATTACCTCAAGGAATATAGACAAATCAATTAGCACAACTTGACATCCATTCCTGAAAGAAATCCACTGCAAAACTGAAATTGAAAGGAAGTTTTTCAACTTAATTGAGAATGCCAACAATCCATTTAAGGTTGTTTTTTACCCCAAGACAAAGAAAACAATGATGTCTGCTTTCAAGGCCGGTGTTCCACTATGTACTGATGGTTTTAGTGTAGTGAAACACAGGAAGAAACAATGTATCAATATTGAACAAAAGACACTAGGCATTGTACAGATTGAATGTTCGTTTATCTTCTAAGTGCACGTTAAATCTGATGGAAGAAGCCCAGTGTGATGGTGTTTGGAAGCAAAGCCTTTGAGAGGTGTTTGGGTTATGAGGATGGAATGCTCGTGAATAAGATTAATGGACTTCCAGAATACATCAAAGACTCTTTTTTACACTCTCCTTTTTTTTTGTAGTAAAATCTGCGCTCAGAGTCTCACAGGAAAAATAGGAAAGCATTCTACCCAATTAATACTTTTAACTTCTTTGCCCCTTCTATGTGAAGTTATAGTGAGACCCTTGTAACGCAAAATTTCTAAATGGCTACTCAGATGCAATTGGTCAGCTTTTGAGAATGTGAGAGATAAATATCTGTTGTTTACACACCACCCAGTCTATGATATTCTGGTAGAACATTCCGAAAAAGCTAAGATAAGCATAACACATGTATGGTTATAAAATAATTAAAAAAAACACTATTGATACCATTATTCATTAGGGAAACACAAGCTAAAACCATAATAATGGGCTGGGGAGATGGTTCAGTGGTGATAAAGTGCTGGATTTACCAACACGAGGACCTGGATTACAATATCTAGGCCATATAGAAAACTGTCCTAACTTATAGCTATCGTCCCAGTGTTTTTACAGCAACATGGAAAGAAGCTTATGAGACAGATACCTTGGGGGACACATAGAGGCAACTACAAAAGAGACCCTGACTTATGCAAGGTAGGATGTGAAGAGCTACATCCAGTGTGCCTTCTGACATCCACATGCATGCTCTGCACTCAAACACACACAAAATATATGTACCCACATTACATACATATATACATATAAATACAAAGTACTGAATGCAACATTTCTGTACACAGAATTGATAAAACTTTTAAATAGAAACCAAACATAGCTTTGTACTGGTGAGAACCATTTTGGGTGAGAAGCCAAAAAAAACCTAAAGCTTTCTGAAAAACTACTTAGCAATTTTACATTCAGTTTTCATATGGTCCAATGGTCTCTCCTAAAGCACTAAAATATGTGTCCACATAGGAAGCTCTTTACTGGAATCACCACAAACAGTAAATAATAGAGAAATATAGAATTATGGCRTTTCCACCCAATAGAATATCACACCACAATAACGCCAGAGATAGCACACGCAGTGGCATGAATGAAAATCAGGTATGCTCAATGAAAAAAGCCAGAGTCAGAGGCTACCTTTGGGATAGTCAATGCACATGATCTGTTAAAGAGGAAAGCAGAGGAGCAGGATAAAATCTCAGTGTTGCTCAAGGATAGCAGGGTGGGGATAAAAGTGAATCTCGAGACATGGAGAAATAATTTGGTAGCATAGAACTACTTTATAGCTTTCTTATAGTGGTTCCATGACTGTGGGTGTTTGTGAAAATTTAAGAACAGTGTTAAATAATGATTTTAGTATATCAAATGTACACTCTAATTTTACTTAAACAATGAAAACATTTCTGCATCTGGAAATGAGTCCTCGATAGTTCGGTTTTTATTAAAAGGGAGGACTCAAAGGACATGATTAAATAGTTGTTTTTAACCAATGGCATATGGCAGGGACAAAGGGAGTGAGAGATTAAAAGGATGTCCTGAAAGGCTTTCTGGATGAACAAAAGATAATGGCATAGCTTGCACTTATTAGAGATCCTTCCATAATCTTCCAGTTCTTTCTAATGCCATGGATTACGCCTCCTTATTAG
Source organism: Apodemus speciosus (assembly GCA_002335545.1). Taxonomy (NCBI): domain Eukaryota; kingdom Metazoa; phylum Chordata; class Mammalia; order Rodentia; family Muridae; genus Apodemus; species Apodemus speciosus. The sequence goes on from BDUI01008881.1 coordinate 44,723, forward strand.
CCAGAATGGAAATACACCCACAATATTACTTTACAGACAAAGAAGACTGACTTCTTTGTCCTCTGAAAGGCTCTGTTTCCATTCCTTCCAGTCTGTTTCCGTATTTTCATAAAGGAAGSTGCCAGAGGCAGCTGAAGGATCGTGAAACAGTATGTTGAAATTGGTAAAGACTGATTTTGACATTTTCCTCTGACAACCTTTTGATTAATTTTCTGCTTCATTAAAACCCTTAATTAAATTAACACTGGGTGTAGTAATAGCCTTGACATATTTTGTGTATCAGCAAACAAGGCTTCAGCCTTCAAAGGCAGTGGCAGTGGATAGAAAGAAAGGGTTTCTCTAGCCATGTCRGTCACTTGTGGGTATGATGACAGTGACCAGAGCTGGGCTGGGAATGTGTCCAAAGTCCTAGCTGGATTAAGGCAGTGGTGTATAAACCTTATAAGGAAGGGGAACTTGTATGAATGACTTCATCATGGTCAGATTTAAGCCTCCCAGCCTAGTACTACTGCCTGTTAGTTCACTGCCCCTCGGTCCCCCTAACTTGCACTACCATGATCAAGGCATTATAGTTTGACAGCCCTGAACTAGAGCCCCTCATCCACACAGTCCATCTTTCTTTGACCCCCCCCCTAGCACTTACACATAGAGCTTTGCAGACTTGCTTTTTATATGTGTTGGAAACAAGGTGCCAGGACTCGTCTTGAAATTTTCTAAAAATGATAAATTGATCATTTAAAAAAGTTCCTCTTTCACCTCTTCCCATATGTTGGATTTAGCAGCACATATGCTCTTGTTGGCATGATATCTATCCCTGCATTGTATAGAACTTCAAACGTAGAGATGGGGGAAGGTAATATAAACCAAAGGTCTTCAGTCTATAAAAAAACGTTAAAGCAAAAAGACATAAATGTATTAAGGGCAATTTAAAAATTAAGTTATTGATATTCATATTTCACACAAACAAAATATAACTTTTATTAGGTATTTTCCTGTAACATGATAGAGACAGATTGTAAGTTGCTTACACTCTCCTAAAGTATTAGCTGTAAGTGGAACTAATATTTTTTCTGCATTTCAGTCACAGACATATGCTAAGTATATGCATGAGCTTACACAATAAACAATAAATAATGGAAGTTCATCACCTTTTCCTCCTTTGTTAGCATCAGATGCAGAGCTGTTCTTCCCAACTTCTAGAGGAAGACCATATGGATTAATTTTTATATCTCTGTGTAAGCTTCTCTGTATGAAACAAGTTCAGTTGCTCTCCATTCCGTGGTCCACTCAAYRCAAGCTAATCATGCCTTGGAAATAGAGATGAAAAACTTTCTGTCTTCAAAGATGTCATTACCAGAAATAGTAATCAAGGCTATCAAACGGTAATGCAGAGACACATAAGAAACTAAATTCAACAGAGTTGGCCAGATGGTCGAAGTGGTGCTGGAGTCACCAGTACTGAGGCCAATTTATTTTATTTAATCTTTATTTTTGACTCAGGGTTTTTCTAAATAGTCCAGGCTGCCCCAAAATTTGTTATCCTGTTTCAGAGCACTAGGACTGCAGATTGTGCCACCACACCTGGCATCTGATGTTTTATTGTGATATTGGGAAGATATATAAGTTTGAGGACCAGGACCATGTCCTGGGGAACATCAAGGAAAAGGGAGCATTACTTGAAGACAGAGATGTAGATCAAGCACAGAAAGGAAGAGTATCGTGGGAGGTAAGGGAGAGTGAGAGGGCTACATGCTGCAGTGGAGACTGAAAGAAAGTTCTGGATGGTGCCGGGGACGGATGTGAGAAGCCACTGATGGAGGTGTATGTGCTCAGCAACTTGAGAAACGTGAAGTGATCCTAGGACGTGTGAGAAGCTGTTAATAGGATTTACACATGGGTCTCCAAGGTGGCAATGTAAATTGAGATGAAATTSAGAATATGGCAGTAAAACAAGAAGGAGGCTAAAAAAGAAAAATAAAACCCAATCTGGAAACAATGAGAGTTTGGCCTAGAAGGGAAGGGGCTGAGGGTGATATGTAATAGAAGCAGCTGCATTTCATTAGACAAGAGGGGAGCTACTGTTGGCACTAGTCAAGGATACAGACCTCACGGGAAGGCTTTTACAAASTATATCTCTTAAAGACAAAATATAAAACAATCTCCATGGTTACGGCACATAGCCTTGTATTGGGTGCTTCGGATCACAGCACACATTGCTTTATCTGGAACACTTTATTTATTATCTTATTTTTTTTTTTTTACAAACACTAGAATAGTTTGACAGGAGAGACAGCAGCAGCAAGAGACCTAAAGATGTTTGGCCCCAGTGATGGGGGCTGTGCTATGCTTGCAAGTAATGAACTTGGCATTAACTACTTTTATCCCTTGGAATAGAATTCTGATGGAATTATGTGGTATTAGGGAAGTTGCAGAAAGGCACAGAAAGATTAAGTCACTGCAGAGGTTATGTGATTGGTAAGGGAAACTGGGAAGCCCTTGTAATAATTCCTGGCACAAATTAGGTGTTGGGTCAGTATTAATGATTACTATTGTGTCATGCTTTACTCAGTCATTGTTACAGCTGGTTTGTGGCTTTGTACAAAGTGTGACAACTGTGTCCTAAGAAGGGTCCTTGAAGGGCAGTGAAGCCAGTATTATGCAATAAGAAGGCTGGGCTCTCAGAGGGATCATTTTATGGCTAATATGATTGGAGCTGAGTTTCTTTGGGCAAGGACCTAAGTCATTCTAAGCCTAGGGTTTCTTATCCTTAATAAACATTAGCGGGCCAAGGATGTGGCTCAGTGGTAGAATGATTGCCTAGCAAGTTAAAAGCCCTGGGTTTAATCCCTAGCACTTCATAGAACAGGCAAGGTGATGCATTCATACCTTTAATCCCAGAGTTTCGGAGATGGATACATGAAGCAATTCCAGGTCACCATAGGTTATATGGTGAGCTCAAGGCCAGACAGTTGTGGTGATTTCCTTCAACGACATATTTGGACTTTCCTTCAGTAGAAATTATGAAAGTCAAGAAAGAACAAATGATATTTGTCTATAGATAAGTCAGTGCCAAAAGAGATTATTTTTAAGATAAAGGGCAAGAGGATACAGCTCGTGAAATGATTTGAGAAGTTCTTCAAAGATTCCCCATTTTATAAACCAAACAAAGGTTTTCTTCTCCCCGTTCTTCCCTCTGCTTCTTGTGAATTCAGCCATTGCATGAGCTCCAGTGTCTGGTAAGAGAGAGTGTTGCGCATGTCAGAGATGCAGGGGTGCAGGAAGGAGGAAAGTGCTCTTTTATCTTATATGCAGATGAGAAAAGAGACAGGGAGGCTAGAGTGTCCACACAGGGCAGTGAAGTGCAGTGCTGTGTAGTTGGGTTTGTTTCTGTGAAACAAAYCTTCGACATGTTTTTTCACCGAATTGTGATCTTATAACTAAGTTCAAACCTTCCAAAGTTCCCTAGTTCAACTGACTTTTGTGAGATTTAAATGATGATAGATAATGATTTGACTGAGGACATCGACAAAGAAAGTATTAGARCCCAATTCAAACTAAAAAAAAATAAAAATAAAATAAATAGCTGAAATCATAATAGCTAGATTGAGCCAGATTCAGGTGAGGATAACAGCTCTCATCCAGAGTATAAAGTTTGCTCACTCTGCTACCGAAGCCAAATGCACACACTCAGGCATAGTATTTATACATACAAAGGCCTACACACAAAGACACGTGAATTTCTCTTAGAAATTATAGCCATGAGCTTTTATGATGTATGGCATGATAAACAAAGTATTCATTGGTGACACAGAGACAAATCCAGAAGGRATGCTTCTGATAACTAGGGAACCATTCAAAGATCCACCAGGCAAGCCACTGATGATTCAGTTCACAACTACTAAAATGCTGCTACAAGCCCATGCACACCCCAGGGTGAAGGAATCTACACAATGGTACAGTCTAGAGAGATGGATCAGACCATACTTGTTTGAGTTCCAGAGTTCAGATCATTTGTATCTGATTAGAAAGCAAGGCATTGTGTCAGATTTCTGAAGTGCTGGAAATGGGAGAAATGAAATGTTGTGGCTGTGGCTTTCTCTGACRCTAAGCAGCCTGTCAGTCGTGGAAGCCAGACACTCCTGGCTGGTGACAGTCTCTCCTCCGTGCCCTTCCTGGCCTGACATTCAGCAGCAGGCCCTTTCTCCAAGGTGACCAAAAGATTCAACTGTCTGTAAATACTTTGACCAGAAGGTTTCACATTTTCCTCTTAGGCTATTTATTTGTCTTTTTTGCTATCTCTTTATGTGAGTTCTTTGTAAYTAACAAGGTCAGTCATTTATTATGTTTTAAAAGTTTGACATATAGCATTTGCTATAGAATTTCTCTTCTGGAATAAAAATGTATAAATACATGGTTTTAGTTGTCAGCATTGCCTGCAGGTTCCTTGTGTTGTTATTCTTTGCAAGGGTTTCTTTGTTCTTAGAGAAATAAATTAACTCATGAATTTCTCTTTAAAAAACCCTTAGAAAAATCCWATATATCAACAAAGTACACTGTTACATGTTTTCCATAGATATTCTTACAAAAATCACTATTACATCATAATGTAAACATGAAGGGATTGAACAAATTTGTAATTTCCAATGTTGACTTTCAGTTCCCCTTTCTGAAGTATCTATTCATACTTAAAATGCTCATTTAAAATTATTGAAATGCCCCTGGAACATTATTCCAGTTGTGTCCATATCTGCAGGCCAGGTCATTTGTCTGCCAGTGAGCAGAATTCTTTCTATGTTTTTCTGATTGTCTGTTTTCTCTTTGCCCGTCGAAACCCATGTGCTCAAAAATACAGACTTCAATCTCAAAGTGCACATCCAGTTACTTAGAAATCTGACACAGACAACCAAATCTTCAGCTCTTTAAGTCCACTTGATTTCCATGCCTGATAACTTTGTCTCTAATAGTTGCTGATATGAGTCCTTAGGCTCCAGGCTGCATCTGTTCATGCAAGCTGATGCATTCTGACATTGACTTCCTGTTGAAGCTGCCTCCTCAGTCCCCTGTTGAAGCTGCCTCCTCAGTCCCCTACTCCCCTGGAAGTTCCTTATCTTCCTACTTTCTGTGGCCCCTCACTATGAGTGTCTCATACTGTGAGCATCTATCTTCTTCCAAAGGAAAGAAGGTCTGTCCACCCAGAATTCAAAATAGAGCCTAAACGTGCTCTATGGACCCACCATGTTTATTTTACTTGGTTCAGTGTCATTCTTAAAACAATGCATACGAGAAAGTATTCAGTGCCTACATTCTTACCATACTTTGTCACAGGTTATCAGATTTCTTAGCCACAATTCTGGGCAATTCAGAAAGGGCCAGAACCCATGTGGTTCTTTATCTTGGTGACAATGTGATTTCAAAGATGACACAACAACCAAGAGACATTAAAAACTATTAAATAAAACTTTATTTTTGCTTGCAATCTTAATTTCACAAAGTAGATTAGAGTATCTCTCAGTGCTAACTTTTCTTTAGTCCTCTCATCTATTTCTCTCCACTGCCTGATCTTTCTGTATATTCCCACACTTCCTTGTAGAATTGCTTTACAGCTTAGAGTTTTTTCCACCTGTAGCCACACCCACACAACCCCATTCCTACCTACTCGCCACTGTGAACAATCCCAGGGGCACCTCTTAGCAACCATGATTTTTCTCAGAAGTCAGAAAAAGAAGAGTTGGCAAATGGAAAGATTGATTTGGAAGGCAAACCCAGACAACCCTCACACAGTGACAATGATTCTCCATCCCAGTTYTGCCTTCTGGGTCCGTGGGTCACACTCAGACCTTGACCAAGGGCTGGACTGATTTTCATGTTAATCTCAAGAGCTAATGAYATATTTAGCTTCTAGGGATCTCTGAGGAGTTCTTATCATGTGAACAAATCAGGCTCCTGAAATAACCTATAAGTCCCACACATGTTTTTCTCTGATTTTGATACTGAACATTTCCAAGTTAACTTTAGAATTGTTTCTGCATATCCAGGAAGGAAAGTTAGCAAAGTTCAAAATGTGTATACTGGAATACTATAGTCTTTGAAAATAGCATGACCTTTATTTAAGTATGTTCTTCAGCCTTCCTATGCAACACATATTTTCTGTAAAGCTTTAATACAAAAGAACTCCTTGTGACTGAAAGGTGGTTTCCTTGACTAAAAATAATGTCATTGACCATCGGGTTGCAGCTCTCAGGGTCAAACTTTCAGAAAGCAGAAGGAGGAAGCTTTAAGGTCAAGGAGACATCGCTTCAAGGTTTGCTTCTAAGAAAATCAACCTGCTATCAAGAAACTAAGCATATGCCCACACTTTCAACACTGCAAACATTTAAATACAGTTTTATTATAAGTTACTGTCTGATTTTTCTAACCTATCTCTGTAAAGTAAGGAAATGAAATGTGCACAGTTTTATAAGACAAGCTCATTATCAAATGAATTACGTTCTTTAAAATGGAGACATACAGATTGAAACAAAATTAATGTTGTGTGTGTGTGGGGGGGGGAGAATGGCATACAATTTAACCAAATTTTGTGACTAAGTCATGGATAATGGACAGCATCTTCTCAATTATAAATATTTASTTTTTGCTAAAGAGTGAAGAATGCTGAGGTAGAAAACTTGGATTCAARTGATCACATACTCCTGGGAAAGTCATGACAAGTTTTATTCCATAAAATCCTCAAAGGTGGAGCTGTACTAAACCACACCGTAGCATCCCTTCAAAACTCCAAACAGAATCAGGAATGGGGAACGTTGTGCAATGGGAAGGTTACTGGGAGAGTGAGGATAATAGAGGGTGTAGAGCATCAGGGCAGATTGACTTTTAAAGTCCATATCATGTACAGGTTCCATGGACTCAAACTTACTTAATTCCTTTAGCCTCCCAACTTCATTTTTTTCCAACTCTGTAAAATAGAGCTCATGATACATTACCTCTTTGGGTGATTGTGAGCTAGAAATGAGATAAGTGGAAAATGCCTGGCATATGGCCAGACACAGCTTCCCTTTCCTCTGCTCCTTATGAAACTTGACTTAGGCAAGGCTGGCCTCCTTTTCTATTTTCCAAGATACTGTTCTACTCTCCGCCTATCTGCCTTTCTTTCTTGTGTCTTCTTAGCTGGACCATGTCCCCTTCCCCCGTGGGATCCAGATAGTTGAGGTTGAGGTTGCCTCCCATCATCCTACTCAATGAAAAACTTCAGTGTTAGTTATGACCCATTGGTCCCTCTTCTGTTAAAGCAACTGTAACAAATGAATACAATCCATATTCTTTGCGTGTCCTCCATGTTGGAAATGTTCCATATATGTTATCTCAGAAAATGGTATCGAATATCTGCTACCTAATTCATAGATTAAGATTTGAAGCTCAGAGAGATCATCTGTAGTACATAGAGAATTTGCTGACTGCAAAGTCAAAGTCTCTCTTGACAATATTATTTGAACAAAATAGAAGTAATTTATGTTTATCAACATTTTCCCATTGGAAGAAAAAGCTTTCTGCCTACATGGGGTCATCTTGTTAGGGTAACAAGAGCCCTTGAGTCACCCACTTGGAGCTCAGGGTCACCATGACCTGCACAGAATGTCAATGATTGGAGTCACACCTGTGGGAACCAATTTCATGTTTGGAGGTTTTGAGGTTTAGGAAAGATTGTTTTTAGTTGTGCTTTAAGTAGGTGCTAGGCTTTTGAGAACAGATGAAAAAGACAAGCTACCAAACAAATAGGGCAGATTCTGCTATTTTTAGGACGAATTCTCATTTCTTCTTTGGTAAGYTCATTTGATCCTATTATACCTCCTTAGGATTCTGAACATTTAAATTACAGTTTTGTCAAGTGGAAAACACAATATCCTAGATCCTCAGCATCAGGCAGAGATGTGCAATACCAACTGGCTATTTCACTTCTCCTGTGTGAACACTGAAGCTGAGAGACCGAAAGAGACCCACTCCAATTTATTTATGCATTTATTTTATATATGTGTGTTTTTGACTTGTGGCATGTATCCAGTGTCTCATTCCCAATATCACTTGAGAGATGATTTGGGGACAGAGATTGCCCTGTGGCTCTGTTTGAGCTCCTGTTTTAGACTCTCAGTGGGTACTTAATATGAAGGCATGGGCTAAAATTCTACATAAGCAGTACTAGTGTTTCTGGTGCTTTATTTTGATGATAGGAGAAGGAAAACTAAATGCTMTTAAGCAGGGAAGCATGCTACCTACCAGAGGATCTTATATGTGTGTATGTTTGGGACTAGAAACTAACTAAATCATTTGCTGTAGGGCATTGCTCTAATAAACCAGCATAGCCATGATTATGTGGAACTACTTTGACCAGGTTGTATTTACAGTCTACTAAGTGTTTTACTTCTGTCCTGCCTAATTTTGGCTTTAGAAATATCCCATATTGACGATGGATATTCTCACTATCTACCAATCAGAATTTTGTTCTCCTCCTTCTTTGGATATCCAAAAGTCTTTCACGTTTTCCTTCTCTTTCCTGTGTTCTAACTCCTCCTATTTCTCTTATTATGACCTCGAGCTTCTGCTTTATTTCTGACTTGGGTGGCCACGAAGGAGCATCACTTCACAGATTAGCCACAGAAAGGCCATGATTCTTGGCTGAGAAATTGATAAAGTTGCATTTCGAAAGGAATTGACTCTTCTATTAAAATAATGACAATTTCCTAAGTTATTTTTTAAGCAAGGATCAGCCTAAGAAGTAGATTTATCATAATGTCAGGGACATATAGCAGGGTTATTTTCATTAATATATTAAAATCTACTTTAAAAACTATAATTATTTTTGGCAGTATGTTGGGAGACTGATAAGATATCAGTTCACAGGAGCTGAAAGTCAAGTAAATTAAAAATTCTTCAGAGATTATGGAGTTGCTAAGCAATTTCACCTGTTCCCCAATTCTCCTGGGAAACCACAACTTTCATCCTTTTCATTGTTGGGTGAGGAATATGACAGGAACTGCCCGGATCCTTGAATCACTGTCTAGAGGTGAGCTTCATGCTTTAAATACATCACTGTGTTTTCTTCAGGAATGTTTAAGCATAGGGTACAGTCTCAAGAATCGTGGCCATTAGGTTTGTTCAGAAGAACTGGCATAGCAGGTGGATGGTAGATTGCAGGTCTGGCTAGGATTACTCACTTTTAATTGCATATGTGTACTAAAAACTTATCAATTAAGACATTCCAATAAAATATAAAACAATATGTATTTACCATATAGAATAATGTTTTAAAGTATGTATATATCATTAAATATGGCTCATTAATGAAGGTATTATCTCATGTATTTGCTCAGTTTTGGGTGTGTTACAGCTTCTACTTTTAGCCCTCTTAAAGAATTGTATACAATATTATTAGCACATTCCATAGTATATCTCTTGAACRTATTCTTCATAACTTTAAATATGAAATTTTTGGTCAGTATTCTTCCATAGGCCTCACCTTCAACCCAGCCCAACCATTGGGATTTATCTTTCTACTTTCTTTTTCTATGCGATCAATAATTCTACATTCTCCACCTGAATATGCTTAATATTTTTCTGTGACTAGCTTATTTAATATAATGTCCCCCAGCTTCATCTGTGTCTTTGCAGTTAGAAGGTTTACTTCATTTTTCATCTGAATGATATTGCACTAGGTATGTGGGGTACATATACCACATTTTCTTTATCCATTCATGTGGTGTGCTGGGGGATAGAATCTGGATCGAAGGAGAGCTGTTTCCTAAACCTGGTTTTGAACATTGTATCAATGGATCCACTTAGTCCTGATGAACAGGGAAGGAAGGGTCTTTAAACTCCTGATTTTATAGACACTATAATAACACATTAACGAGTTCAAAGTCATTGGTTTGCTATAAATTGGGCTATAAGACTATATAAACCATTACACTATCAATATACAAGTATGTTCTATGCATTCTTCCTCTTGTAACTTGTGTAGCATATTGTTCTATTCAACATGGCTGTCTTTCCTTATCAGAGAGTCATCAGATGGCTAGATAGTGGGATTATGAGTATACCATTGCCTTGAAGCCTAGAAGAGAAAAGTAACTCATCTGTAAATTAGTCTATATTTTATATATTAGTGTATATAGTGTATATATAGTGTCTATTAGTCTATATTTTATATATTAGTTTATATAGTACATAGTGTATATAGTATATATTTCATATATTAGTGTATATTAGTCATATACAGTCTATATGGCTCATATACAGTCTATATTAGTCATATACAGTCTATATGGCTCAATTAAGAAAAGGAAGCATTCTGTTTTATAGCAGTCAATGCTGGGGTAGGATGGCCTGCTGTCTGGTTCTCACTTTTTAGTAGATCCCTCAGTTATTTCCTTCAGTGTTATGCTCCTCTCTGACCTCCCAGCTTGCAGTTATATTTTCCACGTGACTCCATTCATAATGGAATCTGGGACTAAAAGTTACAGTTGTTGTGGGTCATCCCATAAAACACAACAATCATAGGAAGATAAACTAATATCCAACCCCTTCAAATAATAAGCCTTGGGGCATTGTGACCTGGTCCAGATTCATTCCCAAGCCAGTGCAATGCTCTAATTAGCTTTGGCATGAATTTCATTGGGAGTTAGTATAGGTCATTGGAATTCAGCCAATTTAGGCCCAGCCATGTTTCCACATGGTAGAAGAATAAATAGTTGGGTGTTTAGATGCAAATCAAAATGGAAGCTGTTGCTCAGTGGATGTTTTGTATATTTCTAAATTCAAGTATTTTGCTTGGCTTGGCCTAAAGAGAAAACACAGTGACAGGTCACATTCCTGTCTACCTGATAGCTCTCTTCCTTTGGAACATGCCTCCTTATCCCCTTAGCTGTGACAACACCCACAGAGTCAAACATGTTTACAGTAAATGCCTTTCTGCCTGACAAGTTTCTGAATAACAGTCATCTAGGGCAAGAGCTGGACTTTAAGAAAAGAAATTTGAATGCTTTTTTTTCTGTCATTACTGAGACTCTTTCACTGATCTCTGGTTTTAACTATCTGGATATTTGCTATAAAATTGAGTAGTTTCAAGRGCTTGCTAGTTTTCTTTTTCTTTTTAAATATCAACAAAAAACAACAAAATGTCTGTCTGCCTTTCTTTGAAATTACTTTTCTCTTGTGACTTATGAGCTGACACCTTTGTAGACCGGAAGGCTAACATGGGGCTCACGTGGTTAATCCTGAGGTGCTGCTGGAACTATATTTCTCTCTAGATGTTCTAGGGGAGAATCTRAGCCSCAAAGTCTGAGAACATGTGGTCCTGTTTCGTTATGGCCATACACGGAAGAGGGGAAGGCTGGCTTGCAAAGGCTAAAACATGCTGCCTTTGGCTTCCTGCCTTCATGCTCAAAGCCGGCTACTGTAAGTTTTCCCGAAGTTCCACGCTTATGGACCTGAACAGAAGTCCCGTTCCCAAAGTGAGCCAAAATGAAACAAAACAAAAGCCAGAGTAATCTTGCCTTCTTAATGGCCAGCTAATTAACAACAGGAATTTTATCTATGTAACATTTTGATTGGTTTGTAATTAGGATATGCTCAATTAGGTGAACAACTATTATTCATATGTGTACAAGCACACACACACACACACACAC
>BDUI01008882.1:19570-33589 GCA_002335545.1 Apodemus speciosus
TGCTATTCAGTGCTTTCAGGCGACCGAGCTGAGTGAATCCCAACCGCTCCACCGAATCTATGCAATGCTTGCAGAGTAGCTTTGGGTTTTGCTGCCCGCCAGGGAGGATCCAGCCCTCGCAAAAAGTTTTGTAGCCCTAAGAAGGGACGCTTCCTGATATTGTCGTCTGCATGTGACACAAACGGGTCTATGAGCTGGAAGTCCTGTCCTATCTCTCTGAATCATGTGTGCTTTGACACTTGAGGGGCCTTCAGCAGAACATGGAGGTAAGAGAGAGAAGCTGGAAAGAAGGGAGAGAAGAGATTTCCTATACTTGCCTTTAGGAGGACAACCAGCCACCCTTTTTCTCTATGCAGCCTGTCAGACATTTTGTAACTTGTCTTGTAGTTTAAGAATAATTTAATTTGATTTTATTATTTTATTTATTTGTTATTACTACTACTACTACTACTACTATTATTATTATTATTTTCCCAATACAATGCAGAATAGACTAATTCCTAAATCCAGGGATTGTCAGCCTCAACTCTAGATTCCCTGGTACCTTGGTCGAAAGCAGGGCAAATGGCCAGACCAACAACTCCCAAAGCAGGAAATGGTAGAGCATCAATAAGAACTTTTAAGGAGATATCTGCCTCTMTGTGTCATCAAGGCACCACGAAAGTCAGTCTTGAGGTTTCTAAGAAATAGACCAAGGGGGAAAAACACACCCCAAACTGGCTACAGACATGCCATTAGACTCAGCTGTATACAACACTCCCAGATATTTTCCCAAGAGATTCCAAGCCAATGTGTCAAAGAAATCCCTGCACGGCCATGTTTACTGTTGCACCGTTCACAATAGCCAAGCTTTAGAACCAAGCTAGGTGTTCAGCAAGAGAGAAACAGATAAAGAAAACGGCACAAACCCACACGGCGGATCTTTCCACCATAAAGAGCCATACCGCGATTTTCATGAAACTGGATGTTATAGAAAACTATTAAATGAATTAAGCCAGTCTCAGATAAATATCATCTTTTCCGGCAAGTGGGGTTCCTGGATTCTACATAGATAGTTAAAATTGTATATGGGGCATTAAGTTAAAGCGAAAGCATGTGGAGGGTCAAAGGGGACCAACATGAGGGGAGCCGGAAGTGAGAATAAAAAGGGAGGGAACGGGACAGGGGACTTGCATAGCATTCAATTACATGTGTGCGTAAATGCTTCCTTAGAAGGACAGGCTGCAGTAATGCCATTGCTCCTTTATTCCAGTGCTTTTAAGTGTTATTCACACAAACACGCAAGCTTTCTGTTAAACCTGTTTTCACAAAACACTTTTACAGCCGTCAAGATTTGCTTCGGTGCCCGTAGACCCCGGTCTATTTCATAGCCTGCGACTCTCCCGATGGCTCCTTTCTCCTCTCCCCTGTGTGCCTGCAACTGCTGGGTGAGCTTTGGGGAGGTAGTGCGGAACTCGGCGAGGACAAGGGAAGACCATTTGGAAATCGTAGGGCCCCAAGCATCTCCTCACAGACACATGGAACGTCTAAGTCTAACTGCAAAAGTCCCTGAGAGCCAGGTCTACCTTAAAGTGAGTCTTTTCTTGAATTAGCACATTCCTAATTCTCAATTCCCGTGTCATCCCTAACTCAGTGTCTACAGTGCCATCAGCTGATATCCATTTTATCTGTTTCCTGCTCCAGAACAGCAATTCAGCAATTCTGGCCCATTTGAAAACGAAACTTAAAGTACGTGAGAAACACCACGTATTGGTTTACAAAAACAAAACAAAACAAAACAAAACAAATCCTATTTTTTCCTCTTTATTTGGCAAAGCCATGTCATTGGCTGGTAATTAGAAAAACAAAAGATCCATCTTTAATCTAGAGCTTGATGCTTTGTTTATATTTCAAGAGAAGGAAAAAGCCTTCTTAGTGGATTCCAAGTCAGTGTCACAGTTTTTCCTAGAAATGACCATGGAGAAAAACTGGTCTTGATGCCCGGATAAACATTCCCAAAGAACAAATCCAGGAGAATAAGAACTCTGCCGCTATCCCTTCCTTCTTGTCAGTTGCCTTCCTCAGCACACCCGTCTCTTCTTTTCTCCTTCTCATGGACAGAGATGCTTACAACTGTGTTCCCAGGCATCATCTGTGCCATCTACAAGAGACTGAGATCATCTTGATGGGGCCCTGTCAGGGTTGGAGTGAACCCAAGTTGTCTTTCCACGCACATGCAGAGGACTACAATCTACCTTCGTTGTAATTCCTCCAGTACCTTCTACCTTGTTTTCTGGGACAAGCTCTCTGACTGGCCTGGAACTCACCAAGCAGGCTAGGCTGACTAGCTGGCAGGCTCCAGGGATCTGTCTGTCCCCACCTACCCAGATCTAGGATTGTGAGCACATGCCACCCCACAGGCCTGGAGATCCAACTCAGGTCCTCCTGTTTTCAAGGCAAACTCTTTCCTGACTGAGCTATCTCCTAGGCCGGTTTTGATCATTTCGAATTTTCCACATCGTTTCTTTTTCATTTTCTGTTAAGAAGCAATACCTTACACAGAGGACGACAGAGAGAACTTTTTGGGAGTTCAGATGTCTTGCAAACTTTTAAGATATTTAATCATTTTAAGATATACTAATCATGCAATGGAAAATTCATTTGGTAGAGACACAGTTGAGGCTTAGAGACATGAATGCTTTCTCAGCGTCCTATAGATCAGCAGGGTTAAGGGTGAAGGTCAACGCTCTGTCAAAGGTCTTGTATCTTCCATGGTACAGCATGCCACCCCTTTGTGACTGTGCACCGTGCCACATGCCTAACRGTCATTAGTTAAAGCTCACAGATGTTCTCTGGCAAACACCAAGGAAGGACTAGCTTTTGTTTCACCTGGTGCACCACACTTAAAATAATCCCTGCTAATTTACAGAGCAGGGGATGGTTTTGGCAAGGAGACCATGTGCTTCTCCTTTTAATGGGTGAATGTGCAAAGACTTCACTCAAGACAGGATTCCAGAGAACCTCCTCATTCATTGGCTCGGTGACTGCTGTTTTGTGAGTGATTGTTTTCTTCCAGACACTGGCAAAAAAAAAATCTATAAAGATGACATACAAAACCTTTTCCTCCTATAAGGAGGGCATCGTGAGGCAAGGCAGGTAAGGATACCAGTGTTGCTTGATGGTGATTGATCTTCAGAACAATGAAGAAGGAGGTTTAAGAAGAGGGATCACAAACTATCCCTTAAAGGGGACATTTGATGGGATAGTTAGAAAATTCTATGTGCCCTCTTTCTAAAAGCTCCTAAGAAGTAGAACCAAAATCATTTTTATTAAAACAAAATCTGCTAATAATCTCATAGTACCATGTTTCTTATTCATTTCTTCAGACATGTTACTGGGGTATTATGCTGCAGAGTTGCCTGTAGAATGCAATAGGCCTGCCAGTACCTTTCAGAATATCGGAGATAGAGGGTGTTCATGACATTTGGATTCAGTTAAATTTCTTCTATTCCTCCCTCTTCCATCCCTCTCCATCCTCTCTTCCAGGCATTTACAGATGACCAGCTTATATTCCCAACCTACATATTATCGGGGAAAGGGATTTCCATTCAGCAATTAGTGCTATATCCTAAGACTTTTTGAAGTTCTTAGCCACTCGAGTTTTACTGTGTAGTTTTGAATGAAAGAGAGTGAACAATCCAATCAGACTGAGCTGGTGTTTTTTCCATACAACATCTGGCCCAGCGGTTATATCTGCAGCAAAGCTTGTAAATCAGAATGGAGCTGGGTTGGAAAAGATGTGAAAATGGAGAAATGCCATGATTTTTTTCTTCTTTTTTTTGTGAAAGATCTGTGACCATTTTTATGTTTATGTGATAGAGCCAGAAATGAGCTGCTGGGTTTTCAATTTTGGGCACCTTCATTATGAAAATGGTTTTATTGTAATCACTTTACTGGAAAATAAGCTATTTAGAGAGAGAGAGAGAGAGAGAGAGAGAGAGAGAGAGAGAGAGAGAGAGAGAGAGAGAGAGAGGATGGAGTGAACCCAGGAAGCATCATTCCTGGCTGGAAGAGACTTCTAAAAGAGGAGAATGTGTCTCTCTGTATAGAGGGGCCATGAGACTAGATAGGTGGTTTGAGAAACTAAGATGAAGTGTAGATTTGTCACATTTAATGAAGACTCTTGACATGCCACATAGCTTTAGTGGATGATGATGATGATGATGATGATGATGATGATGATGATGATGATGATGATGAAGTGGCAGCTAAGAAAGGGCACAGAAGAGAGTGTGCTCATCAGAAAAGAGCTGACCAGTCTTCCTTTACTAGCTGGATGGAGAGCAACATGAAGATAGCAGACAAAGTTGCACTAGGAGATTACGGAGAGCTTGAGAAACTGGAGACTGAATGAGAGGACAGTTTAATTGCAATGAGATTGAAACTGGAGCCTTGGAATGAGTATGGCTGCAGAACGGAGTAGCTATGGAAGTCCTTAACCACGTTCGCCACTTCATTTAACTATTTTCTAAATGGGCTAGAGAAGTTAGGTCTCTTTGCTAAATCTGTGGAAATAGCCGGAGGCGCAGTCTCTGGAGAGCGAACCCTCAGTTTTCTGGGTGTTTTGTCTCTAGACCTGAGTGCCACAGATATGAGAGAGTGCTCATGTTGGCTCCCATTCATAAAATAAACATTTCTAGGGACCATCTCATATCTAATGAGCATGAGGGTCCAAATGGGAATGAAAACGGCTTCCAGCACTGAGAATTTCCTAAGCATCAATCCAGGAGACCAGAAGTTTGGGGGGAAGCCTTCCGTCCTCCCAAAAATGAAAATCTAGGAATGTGGAATTCTAAACTGAAAAATGATGTTTTAAAGAAAACAAAAGCTAACCAGAAGGATGGCCCCACTCACCTCAGGACAGCAAACCAGCATTGTCCTTCTGCAGTAAGGACAATGGAAGGGGCCGCCTCATGGTAACTGGATTTCCTTTTCTAACATCTACTCAGTGGATGCTTGTGCCCCACAGGACCTGCATAAGTGGTGCTATATGAAACTGAGAGACAAGGGAACATTGGGAGGAGATAGTTCATTTTCAGTTTCTTCTTGCCCCCAAACAGAGGCTTAACTCTTCCAAGTTCCACTGTTTTTATTCATGCATGTGTCTTACAGGCACACTTCAAATCTTAAACCTTAACTCTATTCACTTCAATTCCTTCCTCCCCTGTTTGACCCTTGTCTAGAGGAGCCCCAAAAGTAAGAATTTGAGAATTGCAGGTTGGTTACAGCCGGGAAGAGAACATTCTTTTGTTAAAGTCTGCTCTGGTGCTGGGATTTGAACATGTGCTATTGGCTCTAGGGATTATGTTCCAGCCCTGGCAAAGCAACGCTGGTTTTTTTTATTTTTTTATTTTTTTGTCTTTTGTTTGTTGCAGARTATTTAATCAAATGGTGGGATTTGCTCACTAGCTTATTGCATTCTCTGGCTCAGAAAACATCCTAATTCTGTACCCAGCCGCATATTTCTGACAACAACACTGCCAATAATCAGTATGATGTACCATTTTTTTTGTCCATTTATTTTTCTAAAGGGTAGAACTGTAGTACATAAAGTTAAACCTTTTAGAGTCTAGCTTTAAATCTGCCTTCTATTAATAGCTTTCAGGAGCTTTTCTAAGTGACCTTGGGGCACAGATAGCTTTTCTTGCAAGGAAGCAGATAGAGACAAAAAGACCTATCTTTTGTTAACAAAACCAAAGCCAAACAAACAAAAGAATCAAAGTTGCTAAATGTGCCCATTTCACACAAAGCAGCCAATGAGAAGACTTATTTGCTTTCTCTCTTTTTAAGTCAGTTTGCATAAATGATACAGAGATGGAAAAACCATCATAGACTGTCTAGCTCTGACTGAGCATCCCAGAAGGTTGTACCAGCAAAAATAAAGGACCACACAGTTAGTATCCATGTTCACCAAGCCTGCCGCTATCCCCTCTGACTTTATAGTCCCGCCTTTTGCCACGCCCACTATCTTCCCGGCATGCTTTGGAGATCTTGTGCTCAGTTGTTGCTTCTTGTGGAGTCTGGGTGTAAACAAGGCTCATAGCTTTCTAGAGCAGGAGAGAGAAGGCGGGCCCTTTCCCTGGAACGCCTCATTTATAGACCATCAGCAGCTGCTGTGTTCTCGTCATCTTGCCATGATAACATCTTGCCGGTGCTGTTTGTCCCAGAAATGTCCCAGCTTCCTACCTGCCTCGCCTTAGTTCTTACCCGACTCATGAGGAACCCTAATATTTTACCTATTTTGAATCATCCCCTGGGATTGACCATGACATCCATTTCCTGCTGAATCTAGACTCGGGCAGTTCACATTTTTATCTCTACCATGACTGGGATCTAAGAGTCCTTACCCCATTTAATAGCCTTTCTACTTGACCCAAGTGAAAAACCTAGAAGCATATCCCTCCAGGATTAGTACTACCGTAAATCTCACTAATGTACCCTCTGCCCCAACATGACTTTATGTCCCTCACGTTTTCATCCTACTGACGGGGATCTTCCTGCTTGGTCTTTCCGACTTATCAGGAGATAGTGTGCCTGGTGTTGTAGACTTGAAATGTATCATGAACCTTATCTGCACATGCTCGGTGAAGACATCAGCACGCCTTCTTTCCATATTATAGTTTCTAATAATTTTATTACAGTTCCCCTGTCCTCTTCCCTGCTGCCCTTCTTTKCCTGGAACTTAGTCATTAGGGACTCCCGGCTGCTTCCCGCCATTTCCTTTCAGGTCTTTTAACATGGCTTCGCCGCCTTTAGGAAAGTGTGGTCCTGCAGCTGATACTCTCCTAAGAGGGAGGACAGTGGGCACCGCAGAATAGTTAGTGCCACAAGACAGACAGTGGGCGCCCAGGACAGTGCACCATAGAGCCTGTCACTGGGTTCATTTTTTTTTCAGGTTCTTTTTGGAGAGCAATGCGCACCACAGCTGAGTTTAGGTAAAGGCAGTTTAGTAAACAGTTTGGCAAAATAAAGATGCATTGCGTTTGAAACGCAGCTGGCATCCCGAGATTTGCTCCACATGGAAGAGAACAACAAGGAAAAATAACAGGAGGAGTTTTCCTCCCGAATGACAGCGTTGCGACTGACTGTTGTTGACTTTCTGTAATGTACAATTGGAGGGATGCTGGTGACTCTTTCTAGCTGTCTCCAAATCTGCCCTCTCTCCTTGCTAATGAGTAGAAGCTCTGCGGCTGTTTATTTCATGGATGACAGGTGACTTTGAGTCCCAATCCTGCCAGATATCCAAATCTGAGTAGCAACTGGTTTTGTGAGGTCCCTGCTCCAGAAAAGAGAACACACGGTGCTTCTCCAGTCTTTAAAACTCAGTTTTGCTGGGATCGGCTTACAAAAGCGTGCCTCAGAGTTAGCTGCGATTACCCACTAGTCTGCATGCTGCCTTTTGGAAATAAGACAAAGAGGGAAGACTGTAGCCCTCAGTGTGCAGGGAAGCTGCCAAATAGGAAGCCTCTTCTTTTCCTGTCCTGTGCATTTGTAGAATGCACAGAAAAGATCACCTAATTCTATACGGTTCAGGATCTTTGTCTTTGGGACAGTTTCTACAGAATTCTTTCAAAGCTTGGAATTAGACTCCAGGACAGCATACAGGCTCTCATCTGGAATTGCTAATTTTAATAAGAGGCTCCTGATCAGATCTTGGAAGTGGAGGGGAGGTAACATGGAGTTGGTTCTGGAAAGGCAGATCTCTCATCTATGGAGGCAGAAATGATAGTGAAATGATAGGGTCATATTCATACTATCAGTTGACAACTTCAGTAATCTAGGGTCTTCAAATCATGGAAGAAAGGCAAGAAGGAAGGTTGTTCCACACCTTATCATAGAACCCAGCCACATGACTTCCATTTTGCCCATACAGGCTGGTTATCAGAGGTCTTCAGTTGTTTATACATTTATCCATTCACCTACCCATCCATTTATACAAACATATGTGCATGCATGCATGCATACATACATACATACATACACTTGTCCATCCATCTGTCCATCTGTCTATCTGTTCACCCATCCATCCATCTACCCATCCACCCATTCAGTTATACATACATGCATATATACATACATACACTTATCCATCCATCCATCCATCCATCCATCCATCCATCCATCCATTCATTCATTCATCTACATATGCATTAATGCATCCATCTGTCCATGCTCCCACTAACACCTGCATTTCTTGAGTATTTGTTGTTGGCCAAATGCTAAAAGAGGACATGAGTAATCTTAGGATGGCTTAGAAGCCATAGAGACATGGTATAAACACTGGCTTCCCCATCCTTATACAGGGTCACTTCACTGGAATTGTGTTTCATCTGGGGTACATTTTATCACCTACGTTAAACAGGATCTTGAAATTGAAACATCACATGTCCGCAGGACTGATTGGACTCCGGCACATACAGAATAATCAGTGATCAATATGTTGTGGGGATATGAAAACAACCCTACCAAAATAATCATGACTGCTTCCTACTATCTACTGGTGATCTGTATGTGCAATATCAGTCTCCCTACCATCTCTCAGTTATAATTCAGAATAAAGGTAGATAGTTTTAAGGGATAGAACTCCCAGAGTGAGGTCACAAAGACAACACAGGCATTTACAAGAGTTTGTTTTAGAGATGAGGAGAAATCAAATTTCATTTTTGCTTACCATGCATGAGATGGAAATTTGGAAAGACTTTGATAACATTACGTGATCCACATGCTCCGATATCTTCAACGCTCGTGCACATCCATTATCTTGATACTTTCTCTATTTGAATCAGAGCTTACTGCTTACATTTCATACAAGATAACCACACAAAATTACATTTCGGAATCCATACTCCCGAGAGCTAGTCTCTATCGCTAACCAAAAGCCTTTAATAATTAATCATCTTCTGGATGGCAGTGAATAATTAAAAAAGAAAGAGATGTGTGTGTGTGTGTACCTGGGTACCCTGGGATTCAGCTTGTAGAACATAACACAACAAACACAGATATATCAAACACCACACATACACATCACACACCATATACACACACAGATATATAGACATACCTAACACACACATATCAAACACCACACATACATCACATACCACACACATACACACACATACATAACACACCACACACATACACACAAAACTGTGGCATGGGAAGGTCTATCTGGACTGAGATAGTTTCTCAGGAAATTAACATTTTGGGGCCTGCTAGAACACAGCAAATTGCTGTGGAGGATACAGTAGAACCTTTGTGGGGGGGCACTTCTGTTTCCGTTAATAGGAAAGAGAGCCTCTGAGGATACAGATTCCAAGAGCTCGACTAAGCCAACAGAGCGAAACCAGAGCATACTGGTAAGCAGAAGCACCTGGGATTTAGCCCGAATATGTCTAAAGATTACTTTTAACCACTGACCTGTCTTTATACTGTGATTCAGCCTGCTCACAATGTGACATAATTTAAGGTAAAACCAATTTTACATAATTTATATTTCCTTTTGAACATGGCCAGTACGTGTCGTTTGCTCACAGGGGTCAGCGCTGACGTCATGCCGTTTGAGCAATGCCTTGAGGAACCATGGGGTATGCACCCCACTCTCCTGCGCCTGGAAGCCTTTCCTTTGGGCAACAGAGGAGCTTAGCTATTCCTACTGCAGAAGGGACTTCACAAGGCACCAGTGTCACCCTAGGTAGACATAAGCCAGATTTGGGATAAATGTCAAATACAGTTTTAAGTGGAATAATTCACAGTTGTCTTCTTGCCCATTAGCACACCATGAAACTAAAATCAATAAAAGCAGGTTCAGAAATGCATCCAAGAGCCTTATTTCTTAAGTTTAACTTTGGGTAATCTATTTTCAAGAAGAACTCCATGTTTTCATGACGTTGAAGTTATTAAAGTCCAACTTTATTCACAGTCAGAATTTTACATTAGGAACTATTATATATATATATGTGTGTGTGTGTGTGTATGTGTATGTATGTATATATACACATATATATTGCATATACATATATTACATGTATACACATATTCATATAACCTGCATATATTATTCACATATAATACATATATGTGTATATATGTATGTATACATACACACACACACACACACACACACACACACACACACACACATATATATATATATGTATCTTTTCTCTATTTACCCATCTCCAGAAAGGACTTTGTGAACACCGCCCTTGTTTTAAACATTTTATACCCGAGATTCCTGTAGCATTTTGAACAGCCTCTGAGCTGAGTTTTATAATTATTCTGTCTTTGTAATTGAGGAAAGGCAGACGCAGTGATCTGTGAACTTGTACAGATCACGGCAACCCTTCCCATTGAGAACTGTCACTGGACCCTGTCACTGTGTTCTAAGCAATGCCATTAGAGCAAGGCTATAGATATTTCAGAGTAGATTTTGAACACACAACCCATGGCCCAAGATCATCTCAGGACAATGTCTACCTGTCACAAAACATGTCAGAGGTATAATGCAGAAAACACAAACTGATTGTCATAAGTACTTTACAGGAAATAGATGCGATTCCCTGAGCCACATTGTAATGTAATTTATTGTTCTATAAGATAACGTGTCTTTCCACAAACAAATCTGTGCTGTAGCTCTCCTCAGTGAGCAGTGAGTATCATTTTGGAAGGAGATGGGATGACTTATGTGTGGCTGGGAAAAATGCAGAAAGAATGTAATCAGCAGCAGCTGATGAAAATATGGGAGATGTGAAGATCAATCCACCCAACTCCTGCGTTCTCAGCTCTCATCTCGGATGAGTGGCAGGGAGCCATTAGGGGTCAGTTTTGTTTTCCATAGCTTAGATTGTTGGCACGAGTGTGTTGGGAGAGAATTAGTGATTTCCCTCCTCATACTACCCACTTCCTAGGGGTAAGCAGAAGAATGATGTCATGGATTAATCTAGGTTGTTCTCGGAATGGTGAGACAGATCTTGAGAGAGTGGAGTTGTCACTTATTGGATAAACGAAATAAAAGCAAGTCCAGTTTCTCTTTGAAATCACAGAGGTCACAGATGTCTAGCAACTTGGTCTGCATGTGTCTCTGTCTCCTAACAAGTGGAGCAGGGCCTGTCTCAGTCTCTGTTCCCTGGCGTTGGATCCCCTTCAGACCACCAGGACTGCCTGGTTGGGCCTCAGTGGGAGAGAATATGCCTAGTCCTGCTGGAACCAGATGTTCTAGGGAGGGCTGGTAACCAAGGGAGTGCTCCCCCTTCTCTGAGGAGAAAAGGAGAGGTAGTGGGGGACTTAGAAGAGAGGAGGAAAGAATGTTATGACTGGGATGTAAACTGAATTTAAAAAAGAGAGAGAGAGAAAATAAATAATAGAGGTCATAGTCTGGGGAGGTGACTCCATGGTTGAGAGTGCTTACAGAACAAACGTCAGGACCTGAGTTCAAATCCCAAGCAGCCACACAAAAAGCGCATGTGAATTGGATTTTCCTTTGGCTCTGTCTATTATTTTTTTCTCTGTGCATTTGGAGCAGTTTCTCAGAAAGTACCATTTTCCTCAGCTGGTGGTAGTGGGACTCACTGAGAGTCATACCCATGGCTCTAAGCTTTGGACGACCCTGGAGAAGTATGTATGTGTCTGTGGAAACATCTCACGGCATAGCTACATTTGAAACATCTCCCTTCTCTGCGGGTTGGCCACTCAAAGATGGCTAACRAGGATAAGATCTGACTGTGTATCAGGCATCTGTTGAAATTATAGTCAATTATAAATGAGCCAATTCTCAAAATATATAACTCATTGGTGATATGCACTGACCAGGCAGAAGAGATATTGTCTGTAATAATGTCATCATCATGACAGTGATAGATTATGTTTTTAAAATGGATTTGCAGAGAAATCCTGTATTCGCTCATTTTGGGGGCAATGTCAGCTTAGAATTAATTTATCTATCTATTGCTAAGGCAAATTGCCACAAAAGTAATGCACATGCACGGGCACACACATACACACATGGGGGGGGGGAGGAGAGGGGAAGGGAAGGAGACAAGTGAGTGTGTGTGGGTGTGGGGGGGACACAGACCAGGGGGAGAGGTAATTAAACTTCTATTAGTCAGTCATTCTTTAAAAGTATTATGTGGTAGTGAACTTCCATATTTAAACACAGCCTCTTATTCTTTCTTTTCAGTAAATGACATCTTTTCTCCACCCCCTTCCTCCCCAACTTGTCTTCCAAACACTGACTTCAGAACCCCCCATGAATTTCCTTAGCTTACCCTGGAGAATCCATCCCATATAATTTCGAGACACTAGCAGCTTTGCGTGTCATAGATCGTCACACACTACATTATGAATATTCAGATATTTACCCAATATTTAGTGTATTGATACAATTTTATAGGAGAACCATTTATCTTCCTCATTTTATTTTAAGCTTACGTTTACGTCTCTTGCCCATGCTTGTCATAAATACCTTGGCAACGAACCACTCGATAAATGTCCATTAATTGGTTGCTAGGGAGTTGGTCATTTCATTCTTTTATCATTATTGAGTTTTTTTGTTCATGTATTTATGTATGTGAATATGATGTGTGTATGTGTGTGTGTGTAGCATATGTGCTATATGAGCACATGTGTGTAGAGGTATGCATGTCTTTCTGTGCTGAGACAAAAGAACATTGAGTGTTGAGCCTTTCTCTTTCTCTTTCTGCCTTACTCTCCTGAGGTGGGATATCTCACTGGACCAAGGCTAGGCTGGTAGCCAGCGAGCCTCATCAGTCCTCATGTCCCTGTCTCTGCTTCCCACTACCCTGGGATCACAGGCACTTGGACTACTGACTTTTTAAATTTGATGCTGGAATAACCCAAGGTCATCATTCTTGCGCAGCAGACCACAGCAGACCCTTTTACCACCTGAGCCTCCCCACTCTTATCCCCTGATGGATCTCTCCAGCCCTACTGAGGCCATTCCCACCGAGGAGTAAGATACCACCTTCCCATCATTGTGAACGATTGATGTATCAGATAGTTAACCTGAGGACAGTTGCTTCTATTTTGGCTTAAAATGCACATTGAATGAATAGATATTGGGCTTAATGAGTGCACAGTCTAGTGGGAACTCTTAAAAATCATAATTTGGAAACAGAGACTTTGACAATTCATGTGTCATCAAGCAGTTCAGAGATTCCACAGAGAGAAGTAGGTATCCTTGGGGGGAGGGGAGGGCAGAGCCATTGCGCTGTGACCCAGAGAAACAACCACGTCCTAGCTAGAAAGCCCTCATTGCTCGTGGCCCTCCTCTGTCTCAGCTACAAGAACAACTACATGGTTTTTGGCTGGGAGATGTGTGACAAGTGGAAGGAACTCCCTAGGTCGAGAATAAATCCTCTTGTACTGGTGCCAAATCACATCGGCTTTATACTACATGTAACCCTCGAGAACCAAGCAACATGACAAAGAGAAAAAGACCAACTGCAACACAAGAAAGCAATTAAGCAGTCACCGAGGGAGCAGAGAAGTGATGGGACAGTGACTGTGGGATCCAAAGCTACAGATCCAAAGTGCCCAGTTACCCTGTGCAAAATGTAAAGTCTCCAGTCCTTGTTAGCAAATAGAAAACAAAAGAGTGATTTCTAAGTACCCCTACTCTTGGATCTCAGGAACTCTACCTCCTGGTTTGCTATAGGTAAGAGAGAAGACTCTTTTGCACCTCCTCATGAGCTGCTGAAAGGTAGTTTCTCTAGCTTGGGTGGAAAAAGTGACATCTGCCCCTTTTCAAAGCCTCAGCTCTGAGGTGTGGGAGGCCGCGTCTCCTACATAGTTCCAATTATATAAATATTCCCTTCATCTTGGGGCTTCTGCCTCTGTGTGACTGTATGGCAGCTGCTGTGTACCCCTCCAGTGGTGGCTGATGTTATGTCTGCATCTGTTTTATGATTAGATATACCAGGGGCAGTGGGGGACAGTGTGAGAGTGTGTGTCTGTGTGTGT
>BDUI01008882.1:37357-49232 GCA_002335545.1 Apodemus speciosus
AAAAAAATTATGAAGTCCTCAGTAGATGTGGGGGTTCGGGCAGCAATGGGCACACACCTAACAAGTGCAATGCTGTTTCTCACACACTGAACGTTCTGCCATGACTGAGTGAATGAATCCCAAGCTTTAGCCTCTGTGTTGAGCTGCTCCCTGGAGCACGGCGGTTTCTTTCCCTAATGCAACCTAATTACAGTTATTTAAAAACAAACCACGTTATAGAAGGTGCTAAAGGGTTGAACACAGGAATAAAAAGAAAGATGTTGCTTGCCAGGGGAGGGGGGTGTCAGAGGACAGCTGCCTAAGGGGTGAGTTCTGGAGGTGGGTTTCACACTGTGCCCCTACTCCATGCAGCTGGACTGGATACTTGAGAATGGTGAAGTCAGGAGATCTTAGAAGATGCTCATTTTATCACAACCAAAAATTGAAAGCAGTTGGGTCTGGTGGGGCAGGCCTATAATCCCAGCAACTCAGTAGGCTGAGGCAGGAGGATTGCAAATCCAACAACCTCTGGCTGGGCAAGTTAGTGAGGTCCTGTCTTAAAATCAAAAGGGAAGGGCTGGAGATAGAGCTCAGCGGGGAAGCAGCTCCCCAACATGCTGCGTTCAACCCCCAGTGTTGTAAAGATAATAAACCATTAAGATGTCACATTACTTACATTAGGAAGGGTAGCGGTCCTGTTTCTTCCTTGCTCCAATCAGCTTATTTTACTCTCTGTCTTTCTGTTTCTCTCCCCTCCCCACCAGTGCACACGTGTGTGAATATGTGTGTGTTAGAGGTGGTTTTTGTTTATTTTAATTCTGGGCACCAGCTTTCAAACCTATTGGCTCTGGCTCCTCCCCAAGTCATCTTTAGGAAGCGACCAGCCACACTGAGGTGCACTTTTCAGTCTCTTATTCCTGAGAGGTCCAAAGAATGGCAGCTCTTTCCTAGCAGCGCACAGGTCACAGGGGCGGCTCTAGATCCAGAGGCCGAATCCGGGCCCGAGGACAGTGATGGAGGCCTGATGAGACACCAGGAAACCCGAGAGGAGAGCCGGGAGGGGTGGAGTGGACAGAAGCCAGGGAAAGGCTGCTAGGGAGGGCGGTGCTGCAGAGCCGCAGCAGCACTGTTGCCTAGAGATGGAAAACATGCGGTGGCCGGAACACTAGAGAAACACCCTGGAAACCGTTGCCTGGAAACAGTAAAAGACAACCAACCTTTCTCCTAGCAAGGGCAGGTCAGATAGCTTGGCTTCTCAGCGCGAGAGAATGACCATGGCAGGACGTGTGGGCCAGATGAAGAATCAGGACGAGGTTCACCAGAATCAGATCTTGAGGGAACTATTTCTCAAAGAGCTACGGGCACAGAAGCTGTACACGCAGTATCACGTGAACCCCCTGCGCAAGGGTGAGCAGGCCCAAGAGGTTTGGGAGGAGTGGGAGACCAAGCATCCCCTGCTTCTAGTCATCGCTTTAGAATTCAGACAGTTGAGTTTGAAGGGATCGCTCCCCGTGACACCCTAGGCACAGCAGATGCATTAAAATGCATCCAGAATTAAACATTTTAAACATAGAAGAAAGATAGATGATTTATGGGGGTAGTTTTGCTTCTCAAATAATTGTGCAGGGCCCTTATGTCTGCTTTTTGTTAGCAGTTTGGTCTCTTTTGAATACACCCAAGGGGATGTGTGGTTCGCTATTATTGCTTTGACTTTTTGCCACGGACTTCCTTAAGACTTAGAAATGGTGGGCTACCAGGTGCAGAGCTTGGCAGTTCCCCTCMCCCCGACCCCAGTACAGCCACCCCTCCTCCTGGCCTCCCACAGTCTCCCTCCTCTGTGACTTCACAGGGCTCTGCCAAATGCTTCTGGGCCTGAAACAGACTCCTGTGTTGCCCCCAGCTCYGAGCTGCCTTTCCTGGAGCAGCTCCTGGTGCCTTGCTGGGTGAATCTTTCCCATCCCCCRCTGCTCTGCGGGCCTGGTATAACCGTTTTGCTCACTAATTAAGCAGTTATCCTCACACTGCTCCGCCTCATCACACACAGTGGTCACCCCACCCCCATCCCCACAGTTCTCCCAGTTAACATCTGCCCAACGGTGAAAGGTCGTAAAGCACATGCTGCCCTCTGTCCACTCAGGCCATTCCCTCTCTAAGAGCATCTGAGTAGGCGGCCATGGTGTCTGAACCCCATGAGGATTTGAGGTAGTCTGAGGGACTCCAAGCTACTCTTCCATGTAGAAACCTCCCCAGCCCCACTCTTTTTTTTTTTGCTACATATGTTAAAAGATCAGAGCAGACTAACCCCTTTGAAAACATTTTAGCTGCCTCCTTCAGTTTCTGAGCTGAAATTTCAACCNGACCATCTATAATGAGATCTGGTGCCCTCTTCTGGTGTGTAGACATGCACTCAGACAGAACATCGTATACATAATAAATAAATCTTTAAAAAAATAAATAAACATTCAAATCTGACTGTATGTTAGGTTTATAGCCAGGAAGGTTACAATGGTTTGCTTTAATCGTCGATAGTAAATTTAGTCATCTTTTGACAGGACTGACTACAYGCTTTTCTCCTTGTCAGCCAAGTCGCTTTCTTTAGTAACAAATTGAAAAGAGCCATGTCTTCAAATTATCTGAAGTGTGACTGCTCCTTCAACCTGAAAAGCAATGCAGAGCTTCCTTCAGAGACGTGTTTGATACTTACTCCATTGTGCTTCACAGAAATGCACATTGCACTCTAGTGTGTTATTAGACTAGACCACTTTGTATGAGGATTTAGGAGTCACCGTTGAGTTTCTGAGGAATAGTATGTTTAAATATAACAGTAGGGCTGACTGACAGAATGGAGGCAGGGATTGATTACCAACTCTTAGTATTTTGGCATCATGCACTTGGGTGACTGCTTTCTAACTACTCCCAGGTAAGGGTGGTAGACCTTCGTTCTTTCTAAGGTACTCTTCCTATAGACACATATCAGAAAGAAAAGGAGCCATGCTGTTTCCTACTGCTAATCTCCACAAAGAAACAACTCTTAGATAAACAACACATTAATTAAGTCTTCTCAAGTAGAACTCTAATTGAAAACCGTGGAAACAAGGATGGAACAATATTCACAAAGTGTCACAGAACAAATAGAGCAACCATTCTGTTTCCTTGAGAATGTGCCACTGTGCCGCCATGTAGGTTTGCCTGTCATCCTATTCTTGATCTGGCCTTTGGTCAGACATTCTTTCTTTCTGTCCACTTTGCTCAACATAAAATACCTTTGTCAATCYACTCAGCCTAGCTTTGTTAAGACTTTCTCTGAGGCATCATCTCACAGAGTGACTTCTCCATCACTTTCTTTCATAACTAGTATACTTCACACAAAGTGTCAGTGCCCAAATCATTATTTCTGCAAGCCACAGTCCATAGTTCAGCAACTGTGGGAAGAGCCCGTAGCTAAGATAAGTGGTCTGCTTGGCAGCTCGATACAATGGCAGTGAGTGAAATGCCCCTTTAAGAAATAGGATATTTTATTGAATTAATTGATATCCTGGCTAAACTCATTGGGAGCTTTTGTTGTTGTTGTTATTTTTAAAAAGATTGTATCTATTTTACTACAAGTCARTTTTACTTAAATCACGACTGCCCAATGAAAACATTGTTAGCCATTCATCATCTGAATCCTGGTATGTGGATTAAATTACAGCTCACATTAAAAGCACGGCACATTATTTCATAATAAATATGGCAGTGGCATTACTCATCCTTAGCCTTTTAAAGATAAGCTGTTAGAGCTGCCTTTTCTCTCTTCCTCTTAATTCTGGTGAAGACCATTTCTGTTCCAGGGATGTATTTCCTGGACTTCTCCAAATACCCCATCAGGGGTCCTCTCCCAAGGTGATACCTTTGTCCTTGTTGGCATCTGTGTACGAGTCCTGACCTGTCTTCCACCCAAACAGACCATGGAGATTTGATCCAGTCTTACACTGGTCTCCCTTTCCACAGGGCAGCACTGGCCACACTTCTGAACAGAGCTCTGTTTTCAACATCACCCCTGCTTAATTTGCTTGTTCCTCTTCAACAACTAATGCTGAGACACAAAGATGGACTTCTATCTATTAGCACAAGGACATGCCAAGTCACTAGGACTTGTTTATTCTTTAAAGGTGAAGATAGTTGAACAGAGAAGAAAAGAAGAAGTTATGAAAGTAAGAGTGAGGAAATGAGACCCAAACCATGAACTATAAAGTCCTGAACTCTTCCTAGAATTATGTCTGATTATTTTAATGTTTTTTTTAGTAGGAGAGAGGCACGGGTTGGTGGCAAGGAGAGACAGAAGGAGATTACTTTCATGCAAAACCAYGATAAGCCTATTTAGAAACAGAACTACTTTCTCTGTTGGTCTTTATAAAGGGATTATTTTATGATGTCATTAAATAATTTCGATAATCTTCTATTTGTAAATACAGCCATGAGTCCAGGGAATCTGTTTCTTAGAGTCTTTTGGTGTAGAGGGACCTCATAGCACATCAATAAATACAGCTCTTCAAGGGACCTCATTAGAGAGTAATCAGAGAGTAATTGGTCCTCTGGGTTACACAGTGTCCTGGGGCTGTGCCTTGGAGAACTAACGATTTAGGCATTAACACTTTGTGTGAAGTGTATTACCTGATTCCTAAAAATGTAGTTTTTAACGCATAGGGCTGCCTTTTCTAAAAGTTTGAGGCCTGAGACAAAAAGCTAAACTGCGCAGGATAACTCAGATGGAGGATTTGGTGGTGAAAAACCAAGAGCTGTAAATTAAAAAAATAAAAAAAAAATAGTGCAGCATTTTCCTTAAAGTAGACTCTGTACATAGCCATAGTCTTCCAGACAAAACATGTATTTTGCAATCACATTTTATTTGCTAGTGCAAAAAGATAAAATGAGACTAAAGGATGTTTGTCTCTAGTAATTTCCGAGTTGCCCATGCTGCGGAATACACAAGATAGGACATTTATCTAGGTGTATAGATGTAGTAGTTCAGACAGTAGCACAGGTTTCTGCTCTTTGAATAAGAAAGTGATTAATTTTGTGGCATGCGGGTAGATAGGGAAGAGGGTAAAAAGCAAGATAAGGAAAACAAAAAAAAAAAAAAAAACCAAAACAACAAAAAAAAAAAAAACCCATAGGTCTACAACTGCTCTCACCAGTGAATACAATGTTGAGCCTGAAAGAGGGGTGGAGTCGTATGAGGGTGCCACTTTATAATTTTGCTTCTATAAAATACTGAAATGCATCTGCCCCTGGAGATGAGGGAGTGGCTGGAGGAATGAGGGGCTGAGGACAATGGGAAGGTAGTTTCTTGACCAAGGGACAGAAGACACTAGTGTGTTCAATCATCCACCAAAGGGCATGGATCTCNACCAGCCTCTAAGGTTCCAGTGGATCTGACTCTGGTTCCTCTCCTTCTCCATTCATTCCGAACCGCCACATGTAGCCCCATCCATCCCATCCTACCCAAGATCCTCCAGTAAAGCCCCAGTGCCCACTCTGCTCCGTTGAAGAGTGCTATGCGCGCGCGCGCGCGCACACACACACACACACACACACACACACACACACACACACTTCTTTCTCTCTTCAGTTATATAGAAATAGATTTTCTAAATGTGTCAGACCATCTCCTATGTTTACTTTTTCCTTGTCCCGAATGTCTGCACCTCCTTAGCCATAGTGCCCAGCAGCCTGACTGTCTGTAGAAAGTGCAGACTTCACTTTGTCTGTAACCTAGTTTTCTCCAGGATCCYGGATCACTAAAGTCAGGAGGAAATTATTCTCYAGTTYYGCTTAARCATTGTCCATTCTAAGACTTGAGATGACTCCTGAAGGCTGCACACAGGCTTTCTCAGACACTGTCTCCTCCCCAGACTCCCTAGGTCCACTGGAATTAAGTGGGAATTGACTAGAGTGTGCTCGTGCTGGCTGTCCTCCATAAGGACTTTGCTAATGCACTGGTAACAGCAAAGAGCGTGACCCAAATGCATATCTTAGGTGTCTGTGTGTGTGGCTGGGATGAAGATGGCTAATAAGGTCCGAGCCAATCTGGTCCCCACCCCCTTGCTCATTCCTGTTGCTCTTCACCAGCCACCTCCGCTTGAGCCACCCCCCTCCCTTTTGACTCTTCTGATTTCTGGCTGTCACTCATCTTCTTCCCACATGTTCTCRCACAATGGACCCCTACTCCTTCATTCAGGACTTGCAAGTATCTCCTTGGGACACCCACCACACAGCCATGCCATCAACTCTAAGCATGTAGCTTGCTCTCAGGCTCTCCCTCACGTGTTATCCCATGTTGGTGTGCTGTCAGTCAGCACACTTAGAAAGAAGGCTTTGAGAGCAGGGAGAACATTCCTGTATGCAGTGTCCCTGTTCAGACCAGGAATTGGAGGGCATGGACTCAGTTCCTCTTATCAATGGCCTCCTGGGTGTCCATTCCTGTCTGGCTCTCGGGAATTGGCYGTCAGGCATGTTTGCTTCTYTGCCAACCAGCAATGGTCCAGAGATTGGTTTTCCATGCTGGAAACTGGAAGCCAGTGTCCACCTGGGACACTTGGAGAGTGTCGCTGTGACCATGAACTGACCGTTGGCTCTGCTTCATTTTGGTCATTTCAGCTCCAGTAGACACTCCCGGCTGTGGCACCAGAGTGACRAGCTTGCYGTAAGGCCCTGCTYCTYAGTGCCCAGCACAGTTCCTGGGATATGTCAGAGTCCTCAGGGAATGCTAAGCAGGGGAACCTGGCTGCGGGTGAGTTTAGGACAGGTGTCATCTGCTAACGTGAATTGTGCTGCTTGTTTTTTTTTTCTAGTTCACACAATTACCAGGAAGCCCATGTCTTGGCATGATAACTTGGAGGAGCCAGAAGATGGTAGGTGCTGGGCTTGAGAACGCCAAGTTTCAGAGCACAGAGGGCAKGCAGGCTGGTGACACCTCTCAGGGTTCTGCCACCCTGGGGGCAAGTATGGCGTCCACAGAAACTAGATTTAACCAAGGTCACAGGAGACCGACTTACTCAGCAGTCCTATTTTTCATGGNTTATAAACATGTCTGCACATGTTTATAATTAACATTAGAACACAAAGAACGCTGTTACCATTTTTTTTATCTTCCCAGCTAGGCGGAGACAAGCTCATTACTATTGCTGAAAGARCAACATAGTTACCATTGGGTTGCAAGTGTTTCCTGTGATGGTTAGTTTTGACCATTGGTTTCACCAAATCTAGAATCAGCTTGGGAAAGCAGGCTCAAGAAGGAACTGAATAAATGAAGATGACCTGTAGACAGGCCAGTGAGGAGATTTTTTTTTTTTTAAAGTTGGGTTAATTGAGAAGAGAAGACCCACTTTAAGTATGGGTGGTAGCAGTTGAGTTTGTAAGCCCTGGATTGGCCGAAAAGAGGGAGTCCATTAGCACGCATACATTAATTCATTCCTCTGTGCTCTTGACTGTGGATGTGATGTTACTAATTAGTTCAAGTGCCTGCTACCTTGACTTTCCTGTAACAATAGACTAGAACCTGGAACTAAGAGCCAAAAAAACAAAAACAAAAACAAAAACAAAAACAAAAAACAAAAAACAAAAAAAAAAAACCAAAAAACAAAAAACAAAAAACAAACAAACAAAACTTCTCTCTTAAATTGCTTTTGCCTAGGTATTTTATCACAGTGAGGGGAAGGAAACTTCCCATTTTCTAGTTTTTCTCAGATTTAGCCTAGATGTTCAAAGTTCCACTCACCACTCTGTTTTATGTGAAAGTAACATAATGCTCATTATTAGAAAATAGCATCTTTATCTGAGGGTTGTTCAGGGCTATGCTGAGTGTTCACTACTAATGCCAATGCTGAAAACTAAGGAGCTGGGGTCTAATAGGCTTCTAATGAGTTGTTTGGGGAAAAAAAACTAATCAGAATAAGAAAGAMCATTGAAGTCTACCATGGGAAGAGCCAATGTGTTTGAATCATATAGTCAGTTTCTAATTTCGGAGTAATTTCTCTCACACATGTGTTAAAGTGTAAAGAAACATCTAATAAGATTTAACACTTCAAAGTCATTAAGTAACTAATTAACTAATGAATCCACATAGCAGCTCAGTGAGATCTGCATTAAGCATATACCAATTCACCGATCCTGTGTTGTTTAGAAACCTTCACAGCTTTGCATCTCTGTTCCTTTCCCGAGTCTTTGAAATGCATTAATCATTACCATGTCTCCACTGAAGGACACACATCAGATTTCTCTATGGAGAGAAACGGAGTTTGGTGCTCGATCATATGAATTCTCAAATAACCACATAACACAGGGACTTTGCTAGTCGTCTGGGCTCTGAGTTCCAAGTATCCTTTGACCTCCTACATCATATTTGCCTTCGGAAAAGAAAAAAAAATCCATACCTGTTCTGAAACATAGAAGCGGGGTAAGCAAATGCCTAGTAGAATTCTTTTACACCGTGTCTCAGTTTCTGTGACAGATACTCTGATGAAAGCAACTCAAGGGGGAAAGGGTTTCTCTTAGCTCAGCATTTAAGGCACAGCCTGTTATGGTATGGAAGTCAAGGCAGTGGGAGGCAGAAGGAGTTGGTTCCAGGATGTCCCTAACGAAGACATAGAGAGGAATGTGTGCATCCTGTGTCTTCCTTCCTCATTCACACAGTCCAGGATCCCAGACAGAGAATGATGCTACCCACAGGGGCTAAGTTTTCCCTCCCAGTTAAGGCGACCAATGTAACCTCCCCACAGGCACATAAAGGTCTGTTTCAGAGGATCCCAGATCATYGCGATAACAATCACAGACCTCTCTGGAGAGTTTTCTCTTGTGCAATTTAGCCATCGTATCRCACTGAGTTTGAATTTTTTAAAAAATCTAAATCTTAATATTGTGATACGTTTCTACAAATGTCTACATTGGCTTCACACCAGAAATGTTAAAAAAAATCATTTATTTTTATAGGGCTGGGGGGCATGATTTAGTAGTGGGCAAAGGCGCTTGCAGACAAACACAGAAACCTGAGTTTGATTGTGGGAACTGATATGACAGGAGAAAACTGATTTCTGCAAGTTGTCCTCTGACCTCCACATATACACAAATGCCTTGGCGTGCACACACACACACACACACACACACACACACACACACACACACACTCATTCGAAAATAATGTAACTAAGAAATAGTCAACTAGGTGGCAACTTCCCCCAGTCATGTGACTTAGCATTAGTAGAAAGAACAGTGACTTTGGGGAAATATGACTATTGATGGTTTGAGGACAAAATTAGCAGCAGAAGGGACTTGGGCTGCAGGAAAAGCACCAGACAAAGCTTTATAATGGATTAGAAGAATGACAGCTGCGCTTTCTCAGGTGATGCTGATTCAATGGTGATGCTATTGTTAGTAGAAGCAACCCNGAAGACATAGAGAGGAATGTGTGCATCCTGTGTCTTCCTTCCTCATTCACACAGTCCAGGATCCCAGACAGAGAATGATGCTACCCACAGGGGCTAAGTTTTCCCTCCCAGTTAAGGCGACCAATGTAACCTCCCCACAGGCACATAAAGGTCTGTTTCAGAGGATCCCAGATCATYGCGATAACAATCACAGACCTCTCTGGAGAGTTTTCTCTTGTGCAATTTAGCCATCGTATCRCACTGAGTTTGAATTTTTTAAAAAATCTAAATCTTAATATTGTGATACGTTTCTACAAATGTCTACATTGGCTTCACACCAGAAATGTTAAAAAAAATCATTTATTTTTATAGGGCTGGGGGGCATGATTTAGTAGTGGGCAAAGGCGCTTGCAGACAAACACAGAAACCTGAGTTTGATTGTGGGAACTGATATGACAGGAGAAAACTGATTTCTGCAAGTTGTCCTCTGACCTCCACATATACACAAATGCCTTGGCGTGCACACACACACACACACACACACACACACACACACACACACACACTCATTCGAAAATAATGTAACTAAGAAATAGTCAACTAGGTGGCAACTTCCCCCAGTCATGTGACTTAGCATTAGTAGAAAGAACAGTGACTTTGGGGAAATATGACTATTGATGGTTTGAGGACAAAATTAGCAGCAGAAGGGACTTGGGCTGCAGGAAAAGCACCAGACAAAGCTTTATAATGGATTAGAAGAATGACAGCTGCGCTTTCTCAGGTGATGCTGATTCAATGGTGATGCTATTGTTAGTAGAAGCAACCCGAGTTAGACTGCTTCTTCAGTGCTTTGCTTCAGTGCAAAACCACCACAGCATAAGAAATCTGTTAAAGCATGTTCACAGGGAGCTCTCAAGTTGCTGGAAGATACCTCCCATGTCTGATGCCTGATATGATGACTGATCAAGGAACATTTAGCCATCGTGGCAAACTGCTGAATGTTTAATGTCAGGCTGTCCGCCTTGCCACGAAAGCYAGCCAGCTTCTCT
Organism: Apodemus speciosus; assembly: GCA_002335545.1. Classification (NCBI taxonomy): domain Eukaryota; kingdom Metazoa; phylum Chordata; class Mammalia; order Rodentia; family Muridae; genus Apodemus; species Apodemus speciosus. The sequence goes on from BDUI01008882.1 coordinate 47,790, forward strand.
GTGTGCATACACTTGGTGAGAGTGGGCAGAGATCTTTTGCTGGSAACCTGCTCAGCCCACTTGGTACCTTTGTCTCTGCTTACCTTTGGAATCGTCTTGGGTCATAAAGTAGCATTTTACAGACATTTTGCAGAACAAGCAGTCTAACCAAATTAGTCTAATCAAACCAAAAGCTGGACATAACTCCAGCTCTCTCTGACCACCAGGGAATAAAAGCAAGTCTTCCATGCTGCAATTTGATTGGGATACCTTTAAAATTCKACAGGCCACGCCTATGTGAATGYGACTCTACCAATACCAATGGACCGATTTCAGGAGTACTTGCATCTTAAAACTACTTCTGTCTTTTTAATTTTTCCCCTCTTAATTTCACTCACCAGCCCCCTCTATGAGCCATGCTCTGACTCACTCTGCTTGAGTTCTGGCTGGCACGGGCCAGTGCAGTGAAGGCTGCAGCTGTTAGCACCCCTCCTCCCTGACTCCTCCTGAGGTCTGCAAATGAGCCTTGCAGGCTGTCGCTGCGTTCTGCAGTTTATTTGACAAATAGATTTTGTAGCCTCTGAGTTTTCATAGAACTCATAAATCCCCGAAGCCGATGGAGGCTGTCTATCTGATGCAAATCCCGTACCTTTGGAGATRAAGAGGGGAGGGTCCTCATATTTAGGGTGGACCCTCACCCTTCAGATCTATCTATGGATTATATTCAAAACTACTTTGAGAGCAAGCKAGGATAGTCTCCCACTGCTGCTGCCTGCCTGCAAATGTCTTCTCCCCCTTCTGTTGTAAATCATGCTGGCATCTTTTAAAATGAGCCTGAGAAATGTATTTGGTGCTCACGGGGGTTGGGTTTTAACGGGTTGGATTGTGTTTGTCCAGTATGTTTCACTCATCACGTTCCGTGTGACATTGGAGCGAATGGAGACTTTGGTCATTCAGCTGCAGGCTCTAAGGAAGCCGGTTGTAACTGTGCATTTTAATGAACTGAATCAGCTGAGGAAATGTTGTCTCTACTGTGGTGTAGCCGTCTGCCTTGTGAAGCTCCTCCCTGGATACACAGAGGTCTTCTTTTTCTTAAATGGCCTTTCCTCTGTGCTCTTGAATAGTGTTGGGCCATTTCTCTTTTCTATCCCCGTTACGTTACAGGTGGAGAATGAACTCTAAAACCCAGGAGCAAGCTCTGCTGCATTCTTTACAGCAATTGGCACTAAGACGTACTTGCTGCAGGAAGCATGTCTTTCCCGGTGTGCACAGAAACACTTAGAGACCTAAGTTGCTTTGTCTCATCACCAGAGATGGCATCTGTACTTGGCAACAATTGAAATATGAAGAAAAGATCAGACAGGGTTTCTTCCCCGCCTGTAGACCCATCAGCCGGCCACTGTTTGCTCAGCCAACCAAATGGGAATGAGTTAACCATTCAATGTTTTTTTTTTTTTTTTTTTT
>BDUI01008882.1:49981-70320 GCA_002335545.1 Apodemus speciosus
TTCCTGCATACTCGATTTTCTTTTTCAAGAGATGAAGAGAAAGATGAATATACCACCACAAGTCTTTGAAATTTGGAGCCTCCGATTGTAGTTTTTTGGAGATGTGTATGATCAGAGAATTGTGACCTGCAGCCTAACTCCTAGGGAGATGCCAGGGTGCCCTGCTCTGAGCAGGAAGAGAGTTGAGTCCTCAGAATGTGCCCAAAGCAGGAACTACACAATGACCCGAGATAAATAGCCATCTAAACAGAAGATCAAAGGACCTTTTCCAGAAACAGGTGCTCAAAGAGAAGCCAAGTCTCCCAAGTTTACTAAAACAAATACAGTAATTTAAATAAAACGCTTTTCCTTGGTTTTTTAAAAAGCTGTTTTTTACTTTCAAATGCCCTGGAGAATACTGAAAGTCCTGAGAACTATCATAAGCAAAAGCCAACTGTCAGATCATTGCCAACATAGAAATAATTTTTGCGTCTGAATGTAGTTACCTATACTCCACTTTTTAAAAGAATAGCTTTTGAAATTGCCTYGGTGATGAGAATATTATATACAGAAGAATATACTATAATATATGATATATAATATTTATGATTATATATAATATGTTATATATAATAAACATTAGACTGATGCAATAAAGCTTCCAATGAATTCACATGTTTGTTCTGGGTTGTTGTTTGTAACAGTAACTTTATCACAATGACCAGAAATGTCTATACCAAATCACACTGGAAGAATTGAGAAAAGAAATGTTTGCTCAGACGACGACGAACCCCAACATTTTAAGAACTTGAGCATGGAGCAGCCTGTGACATAGTTTCTGTCTCAGGTTTAAAGGACAGAAAAGGGGTGGTGGCGTTGAGACCAGGGAGGGGTCAAGAGTGAGTAGAGGCAGAGATGGCCACATSCTACAAGGGCTGAGGTGGTTTGGGGATCTGAGAATGAGGAAAGCATAGTCCGTGACCAGAGCGCAGAGCAGCAAAGCAAGAACCAGCCTAAGTCAGAGATGAGGAAGATAGAGGGGGGTAGCCTGGCTTCCTCTGAAGGCTAAAGACGGTCCTCACACATGGCTTCAGTAGCCGTCATATGCCAAGATACGTCTGAATTTACCCCAGCCTATAGCCTTCCTTTTGAGTTTAATAGAAATCTATAAATATAGAATAAAACTATGTTGGGATATGAACATTAAGATACACGAGGGTTCTTAGATATTAGGCCTCATGAGGAAACGAGAAAGTCCCTGTTGCGGGTCAAGTCTGTCCTGGGGTTCTCATTTACACCATACCRGAAGTAGTATCTTTTGACTAGCCAATTAAGTAATATGTGATAGATACATGGTAGGGAAAAAACCCCACATAATCGTGTGTGAAAATATGCTGACTTTTTCCCCTTTGCAGCTTCCCTTTGATGGTTCTATCATTTTATGAATACTTTTATTTATTTATTTTTTTAACAAAGAAGGTAAAACTCAAAGCCACACAGTCAATCAGATCCCTGGACAGGGCTTCAAAGTAGTTTAAGGAGCAGCAGCCCACGTTTCTGCCAGAACACAAGCCACTTCTTCGGGGGCGGGGCGTGGAGGAGAAAGAAGGCATAATGTGGGAACTGAATGAATGAGTGAAGGAGTTTCCCAACAGGAAGTGCGCTTGGATCCTGACATTTGGCCTGGATCTGGGAAGAGGCATTCAGTCAGGCATAAGGAGCCACAGGGTGGAGGGATTTCAGGACAGATGCTCTTTCTAAATGGCGAAAGTCACAGTAGACCAAGAAGGCTGAAGGTAGATAACCTCACACCTGACTCTCGGTTGCACCAAGAGAGGAGTCCGGGCTCCGGAACATTTCAGCCGTGCCACAGACAAAGCAAACTCCTCTAAAGTGGGAGAGAGGAAGGGATGTGAAACTCAGATTCAAGATTCTTCTGAGAGCCTTGTGGGGCAAGTTAGGAGTCAAGAGAGCAAGACATAAATGCCCATCCCTAGGGTCATATTTTAAGTAAAATATGCGATAAGAGTCTACACACTGTTTTTTCTTTTTGAAACTCCACCATGACCTTTCCTTTGTAATTTATAGCTACCTTGATGGTTTTGCATTTTACTGTAAACTAATAAAGACCCCACACATCGAAGTGCATTAGACCATAAAAATGAGCAGAGTAGAGCCCATTAAAGTATATGTAGAATTTTACATTTTACAACTCTGTCCTACCAATAAACAACAACGACAACAACAACAACAATGCAGGACTAAATGCATGGCGCCTTTTAATGGCTGGAGGGGGTGGGGTAGATGCCACAGTCAGGGAAGCCCCCAGGACTTTGTTAGCAGACAGAAATCTCCTGAGCAGATCACTGGAGATCATGAACCCAAGAGAACCGAAGGGAACCGAAGGAGGGTAACTTGGGTTACGACGATGCCTGGTTTGAATGGGGCAGGAGTTACCTTAGGGAAGTCCTATAAAACAGAACGGGTATAAGATATGGATCTATAGGATATGGATCTTTTTTTAGCATCATCGTCTACAAAATGACAGGCTCGGTGGAAGACAGAATACCCTTACAATACATCCCCTGACATATCAGCCAATTTTAAGTCCTCTAGTTGACTCCCAAGGCACAGATGTTGCTTTGACTTCCAGTGAACATAAGGCAGACAAACTCAAACAAAATACTCGTGCTCCATCCTTTACATTACTGTGCAAGTCAGACAAAACCTTCCCTAAAATGAGGGCGACCCCGAAGAGCGTGGTTTATCATGTTATCGCCGTTGGAGAGTAACCTATCCCTTCTACCCGTCTCCAAGGCTGCTGCATCTGTCCAACAGCCCATGATATATGCCGGTTCTTTTAATGCTCTTTCTGACATTCTGAACACTTGCGTTCAAGGGGAGAAAATGGTGAGAGGGATCAATAAGAACAGCAAGGAAAACTGTAAGCGAAACAGTCCTGCGAAGCCACAAAAATCCACAGGATGCTAGCATTCAGCTCTTGTGCTTGATACCCTCTGTCCAGGGCTCTCTCCACTTCATCAATAAACGGCAGCCACAAGGATGCTGATCAGGATTTGTATCTAAATGAAGCCTTGTGCTTTTTGATGGAAGATGGATAGAGGAGATAAGGGGTCTTCAACAGAGACCACCTTTGCTGAATGCGTGTAGTCTTTGCTTTAGTGGTCAACATGTGATGCCAACAAACAAACAAACAACCCGTTTTTATCCCCAAGGAGACAAAACTCTGCTTATTGATTTTTCTAATTGATGAAACACAGTTGATGCCTTCCATGCCTAGAGACCTTTACTGCTTGTCCTGAGTTAGTTAATTGGGTAGGCAAAGAGTTTTAGGATTTGCAAGACTGGTAATTCAATTGTATCCTCTCTCTCTCTCTCTCTCTCTCTCCTCCCCCTCCCCACTGAAAATCAGAAAACACTATAGAGACATTTAGCATGTTTTGGAGCAAAGATAGAAGGGTCAGTTGGTCTTTTATTTAATGTTTAGCATACATACATTTTCTATTGGGTAATTGGTTTGTACTCTCTTCCATCCGTGGAATGATGTATGTGCTGTAAACAGGTTTTGTGCATGTACTGGCAGAATAGTGGGCTCTTTTGCAGAAAAAGAATACCGGCTTCTGAATGAGCAACAGAAGCAAAGATAATAATATGTCTTTTAGGCCCCGCCCGACCATGAAAATAGTAAGAACAGGCAGAGATTCGTCAGGAAATGATTACTTTTTACTTCAGAACTTGCTGGGAAGGACAAGACGAAAGAAGCTTCTCTGGTCTCTGCTGAGATGGGTCACGTTGCTTCCAAAATTCCTGCTTTTGGATAGTGGTTCTAATATAGATAATCCCTGACGGTCGGTCTTCTGTTGTGACCCTATCTTTTTGATGTTTCTGGATCGCTCCTCCCAAGATTTGGAGAGCTCACTCAGGAACATTCACCTGTCACCCTAGGAAGCGAAGCCAACAAAAATTTCTTTAAAACCCCCAGGGTCTTCTCTCTGCTTTCTAGATGAGTTTAGGGAACCCAGCTAGCAAAGAGATAGTTTCCGCATTCATTCACCACCCACTTGGTGGGATGAGAAATGGGATTGTGGTCTTTCTCTGGTTAATTATTTGCTATAATAATAAAAGGAGTTAAAGAAATAAAAGAAATCTCTTGTTCTTTATGCCTCTCTTTGATAGCCCACTGGATGGCAAGGTTCACAGTCACTAGTGAAGGAAAGCTGGTTCTGGCCCTGGGTGGTCCAAGCCTCCATCAGGAGGTGAGGGCTGGAAATCATGATGTCGGTGCCTGCGACATACACTGTGGCAATGGGTGCTATGCTGGCGGGACACACATGGGCTAGAAGCAGAGCCATCTTGCCATGTAAGCTTATTTGTCAATACAAAGTCAACAGAGTCAGTTATGCTCAGGAAAGTGGGGCAAGCAGAATCAACAAGGGAAGCCTCTGGCCGGCTGAGGTACGGATCAAAATTTTATTTAGTTTAATAAGTTTTTGCCTTGGTGTTCTCTGGTTGGTTCTCTGCTATTATTTATCATATATATGATATATACTATATCCACATATATATGATTATTAATAAAATTTTACGGTTTTGTTTGTCCTCAAGATAGATATAAGAAAACCCAAGATGATGGATCCTAATCTTTGTGGAAGTCAAAAGTTCTAGACTCCCTGATACAAAATGATTTTTGACCTGTACCAAACACAGAGTGGAAGAAAGCACAGTAGAATATCTCACTAAGTGCTATTTTAAAAAMACACACACAGGGGGCTGGAGAGATGGCTCAGTGGTTAAGAGCACCAACTGCTCATCTGAAGGTCCTGAGTTCAAGTCCCAGCAACCACATGGTGGTTCACAACCCTTTGTAACAGGATCTGACACCCTATAAATACACCTTTTTTTTAAACACACAAACACACACACACACACACACACATACACACACAAGAGCCACTTTATATAAAAAAACAAAGCTTTTCACACTCACTTTCCCGACAGCTGTGAGCAGTCATTAGTGCAAACTAATCTAATGCGTGGGCGTCCTCAAATTTTAAAAAGCCAAGAAATGTACCTGAATTGACTTAGCCAGTGTCAGAGAGGATGAAATTGCATCTTAATTTCTAGGACTTCTATTCTGTCACGCACAGCTGTGATTTTTTCCCCCACACGTGCGACACAATTAACTTGTAGTTTCTTTTTGTGGTACTTCTACAATAGTCTATCCGATAACTCCAAATCACCAATGACTTTGGAGGCCGAGGAAAGATCAGGTCCAGATCATTTGACTGCTGTGGCTGAGGACACTGTGACTTCTTGTGTGTCTAGGGCTATGGCATTGGTTAGCTTTGAAGAGCCGTTTACCACACAGTATTTAATACCCACGCATTCTGTTTCACTTACAAGGGTTTGTTATTCAATTTTGCTGATAGTATTTTTTCCTGCACATGGTTTGTCCCAAATGCCCTTCTTTTATTTTTTAATACWCATGGAAARGAGGGGTACGAGGATTAGTGAGATGCCAGGGGTTTGCTACAGATCTAGATCCCAATTAGAACCCTGGGCTGGGGGTGGGGGGTGGGGAACCAAACCACTTGGCGTTTGAACTTTTCATTTCTCATGGCTCAACTCTCCTCCGCTGTGTATGGAACTCATTCTGTCTCGAACTCGATGGGCTAGCGCTCCCATCGGATGCTAGTCCAATCCACGTTTTAAGTGAGCAGTTCCTGTTCTCATATTGGGAAACGGCAGAGGAAGAGACTCGGTGCACCTACGGCATCCTGCCATCCCTTGCCAAAGCTGCGCACGTGATGCTGCTTTCCCCTTCCCCAGAAGGAGAGCGTAATTTCATTATCCATGAATCAGCGCCTCTTAGACTGTACCATCCTTGTCAGAGAGGCTAATAGCACCACTGTTTAGCTAGCAGCAGAGGAGGAAGGAGGGAGAAAGCCNGAGGGGTACGAGGATTAGTGAGATGCCAGGGGTTTGCTACAGATCTAGATCCCAATTAGAACCCTGGGCTGGGGGTGGGGGGTGGGGAACCAAACCACTTGGCGTTTGAACTTTTCATTTCTCATGGCTCAACTCTCCTCCGCTGTGTATGGAACTCATTCTGTCTCGAACTCGATGGGCTAGCGCTCCCATCGGATGCTAGTCCAATCCACGTTTTAAGTGAGCAGTTCCTGTTCTCATATTGGGAAACGGCAGAGGAAGAGACTCGGTGCACCTACGGCATCCTGCCATCCCTTGCCAAAGCTGCGCACGTGATGCTGCTTTCCCCTTCCCCAGAAGGAGAGCGTAATTTCATTATCCATGAATCAGCGCCTCTTAGACTGTACCATCCTTGTCAGAGAGGCTAATAGCACCACTGTTTAGCTAGCAGCAGAGGAGGAAGGAGGGAGAAAGCCCCGGGGGGCGAAGCACGGGTCACTGACATGGTCGACAAACTGGAGAACAGTTCTGATGCTGAAGACCCTCCCTCTATGGGTAGCTCTCCCATAACTATCGACACGCAAGAGCTGGTCCTGATTCCCTCAATAGCAACACAGGGATCTGGTTCCCAGAGCCTGTTATACACTATTTCGGAAAACTGACCACAAGAAAAAAAATAGTAACGCTTTTAATGAAAACATTACAGACTACTTGGGCTAATATCATTGAGTACAGATGCTTAAAACGTTTCTTAATCTATTTTCTACAGTCTTACTGCTTGCTCTCCATTTTGGGGGTATTCATTTCTAGCCCTCGGTACCAATTTTACGGCTTTTCTTTCTGTTACCACTGAGAAAATATGAATAGACATTCATATCTTTGATAATATGGATGATAATTATACCTCATAACAAAGTTAACAATAAATATGATGCATGGAGAAACCCTATCTGCCCACAAGTTCACAAAAGAAAAACCAAGACCTTAAAAATGTGCGAACAGCTGTAGTTACTCATATTAGCCACTAGAGGTCAGYGCTACTCTATAGAAGGCATCGTTGCCAATATCCCCTTTTATAGCTTTAGATAGTTGACTCACTAAACCAAGTTTAAAAAGGAAAAAAAAAAAAAAACGGTTAAAAATCTTTGGAAAGATGTCATGTCAACATCCTTGGAAGGTACAAAGTCACTTAAAATGATTATATCTTGCGTAACTTCGCTTAAAAGTCTCTGGCACGGAGCATGGCTGCTTCTGCACAGTGTGTACTGGGGTTAATAAATAAACGAGAAACAAACACGAAACACAAATCACAAACGTTCAGTTCAAAAGAGTGAACTACATTTCCTCTCTGTTTTGAGAATGCATTAAAGGCAGAGAGACTCCTGCATCCGTGGCTCTCCAAGGACCAGTTCAACAGGTCAAAAACGCTCCCTTTACTAAGGGAAACCGACCAACCAGTTAATGTAAATTTGCAATAGAAAAGAAAAATGAATAGCCAAGGATTCTTCTCCAATACACAGTGCCTTTTAAATACTTACATAAAAAATAGAACCTTGGTATACAGTCTACGAGTGCCACTGGGCAGATACAGGGACAGTAATTTCTGATCAGGAGGACACTTGCCCCCTAGATTTGCTGGGTGACACCATAGTGCAGAATTCTAGCCCCAGGAGACACAGATTGGTTCTCGGGGGCATTCGGACAGCAGGAGGAGAGTCCTTAACTAAGGAGAAACGTGTGTCTCCAACTTTTCCCCCTGCAGTTTCATGCCCCGAATCAAAATGTGTTTTGTTTTTCTCAGGCATTTGTCTGGGGCCCTATCAGTCAGCAAATCTCTAACGCATTACAAATGAACCAAGTGTTGCTCATTCATTTAATCTTACATCACTTTAACACACCAAGTGGTTCTCAGCCTTACAAATACATTTCAATACAGCAAACAGGTTTTGTATATCCCTATAATATATATATTATAGGGATATACAAATACAATATGTGTGTGTGTGTGTGTGTGGTGTGTGTGTGTGTGTGTGTGTGGTATTTGTTCCCATGGTAAATCAAGCAGATGATCAACTAAAAGAATAGAAATGGGCCTTTTCTTTTCCACTCCAACAGTGCATTTAATTATTACAGTCATCTTCATAGTACAGATAAAAATGAGGCTGACCAAATTAAAAAAAAAATCTTTCAGATGGAATATGTATTTACTGACAGTCTAGGGGAAAAAAAACTGTAAAATCACAATTTCAGTGAAGAGCATCTCAGTGGGTTTGGCCACCCAGCCCATGATACCGTAAGATGTGCCTGCATTATTAATCCACTGGGGCTCTGTGGCCATTTTGCATTAATCAATGTATGCTCAACGGTTAGTCATGGGTAAACATATTGTACTTGTGATGCTTTCCTGAGCTACTGCCCGGTCTCACCAGAGCACCTTGATAAGTCCCCTCGGAATGTCGCTTCTCCTTATGGTGAATAGAAGTACGGCTTTAATAATCTGGATCCTCTGCTACTTCATGTTGACTTGTCTAGAGCTTTCCCTTTCAGACTATGGGAGACCTCCATCTTCTCTCTCTCTCTCTCTCTCTCTCTCTCTCTCTCTCTCTCTATATATATATATATATATATATATATATATATATATATATAAATGCTAGTAAGAATTAGTCATTCACTTTTTCGTTGCTTTTATTCTTATTATTGTGCAGCAAGTGTTTTGAACTGTTTCAGGGGATGTGGTCAAAGATGGGAGGCCTGGTTGGCCCTAAGGTGAACCATCCTTAACACGAAGAGCAAACTCATCACGGTCTGCGCCCACACTGAAACTGCTCTTCTGAGAGGACAAAAGGGGGTGGCAAGAATAAATATATTTCCCAGAAACCCCATAAATACAGAGGGCGCGATACCCGCGCTGCTGCAGTCGACAGACTTTCACCAACGACATAGAAACATGCGTACAGCTTGCAGGCTGCCAAGCCGGTTCTGTTACAGAGTCCTCCTGATGGATGAGTTACAACAATACAGACGAACACAGAGACACAGTGATGTCAACAACAGCCAAGCAAAGACAAGCTGTCACAGTGTCAGTCTCCCCTCCCCCACAACCCCCCACTCCCCTTCCATGCTGGGTGTATCAAGGTGTTACCCGGGTCTTCCTTTTAAAGGATGGGGTTGGGGAAACGTGTTCAGTCATCTGAATGAAGTGTCAGTCCTTAGGGGTCTGGTTTGTGTAGAACCACAGGACACACAGGACAGCCTCCCAAGCCCTGAACAGGATGGCACAGGGCTGGGGATTCTACGAAGTACACTGGGGTCTTGGGAAAGAAGCGGCAAAGAGACACACATCCTGGGAAGGTCCCAGCTTGCAGGTCTGGGAGGGAGCGCTTGACATTAGCAAATCTCATCTCGGAAAACTCCCTCACTTCCAGCGGTCTGTCTGCTTGCTCGGGGATGTGCTTAGTTCATGACGTGGTTGTGTAATGAATCAACATGTTTAGGGGACACACCGGCAGAGGGAAACTGATGGTGAACCCTTTAGTTTTCATTTCACAGCCTTGGGGCGGGGGTGGGGGGGAGGGAGGGTTGTGCATCTGAGATGAAGCTGCAAGGCTCAAACTTTGAGTTCTCAGGGTCTCCTTGTGTTTTGGCAGCCATCTGCTTTTGACATCTTAACCCTTTGACACCCGTCCCTGCACTGGGCTGATTGTGACTTTCTGAATCCCCAGAAACTGCTCAGGGGTCTGCTTTTAACCCACCACCCTCTGTGGAGAGTTTTCTGGGATTTTCTTTGATAAGGCAGACATTGTTTCTCCCTCCCTACAGTGTGCCATAATCCAGTCATCTCCTCAAAGGCATTCAACCTTGCGAGGTCCAGGGATCACTCCCCCACCCCCACACCCACCCCCACACCCACCCCCACACCCACCCCCGGATTTGCTAAACTGCAAACCACCCTAAACTGAAGCTTTGAGCCTCTTAGATGGAGAAGAAGAGCCTGTGTGGGAGGGTCATCGGAAAACAAGTTTTTATCTGGAAACAAATGTAATGTTAATGAGATCCATAAAGGGCCTTAGACACTAGGCAGGGTGTTAAACCTGAGCCCCAGCTTCACATCGATTGTGGTATTTAAATTTCAATGGGTTGGTTATTTATGAGAGGAAAATGACCAGTGTTATGAACGCACTCTGAGGGACAGGGAAGGCCCTCGCCAGCACAGTGAGGGGGAGGGGGAGGGGAGGGGGCACCGTGTTCCCTTGATAGACAGCAGAGTTCGATAAAGTACCCCTTATTTCCCAGCCTTTAAGAGCTCGCTTTCTGTATTTCTTTTTTCTTTCTTTTCTTTCTTTCTTTCTTTTTTTTTTTTTAAATCGCAATCGTTCATACCTCACATTCCCTGGAGCCTGATTTGCTATAGGTGCAGGGTCCCGTTCCGTTCAGCAGCATCTCGCTGGTCTCCGTGTTGGTGGGTTTATAATCTACATAAAATTCCTGGGTGCCTGGGGTCATTTGCTTGAGCGATTGCCGTTTCTTCTTCCGGTGCCTTCGCATGAGGGAGCGCTGCTGCAGCTGCTTCACGCTCGCGGGGTACCGCTTCCAGGACACGTACATCACCAAGAGGATGACCAGCACCGACAGGAAAAGGGCCACGCTGCCCGCGATGATCTTGTGGAAGGAGATGTGCTCCGTGTCCACATCCGTCTCTGGGCTGGGCTCGGTAGCTCCCACCGTGGGGGGCAGAGGAGGCTTGCTCTCGTGCTTCGGCCTGGGGAGCTTGGGCTTAAACGTGGGCTTGGGGAGGGCCCTGGCCAGGTCAAACCTCTCCGTGGTCGTGCTCTTGCCACAGATGCTGTAGTTTTTCACTGCGTCGATCACGTTTACCCCCTGCAGCTCTTTGGGACTGGCGCAGATAATTGTGTTCTCTCTCAGACCTTTAAAACTTTTCAGCCAGTTTACCAGGGAACAGATGTTCCTGCTGCATTCCCATATATTCCCAGCAAGACTGATGTCATTGAGAGAGATCCAAGAATCCAGAATCTCTTGACCAATAAAGGTGAGCTTGTTGGAATCCAGGTTGAGGCGTTGCAGATTGGGAACACACTGGAAGACACTGGGTCCACTGAAGGCTTCGATCTCATTACCAGACAGGTCGAGCCTCTGTAAGGAACTCCACGTCCAGGACATGGTTTGTCCTATAACACTGATTTTATTCCACTGCATGTACAAGTTCTGAAGGCTCACCAACCTTGGGAAAAGGGCCAGGTTGAGCTTGGAAAATTGATTGTGCTCCAAATGAAGCTCTTTGAGTCTGATCATGCCAGCAAAGACATTCCTGGCTAAACTTCGGATCCTGTTGTATCCCAGGTCCAGAAGTTCCAGGTTGCGACAGTCTTGGAAGATCCGCACTGGGATGGTTCTCAGTGAGTTGGAGCGGAGGTGTAAACTGAGAAGCTTCCTCAAGCCCCGGAACTGTTCAGATCCCAGAGAATGGAGCTGGTTATAGGACAGATCCAAGTTCCGTAAATTGGTCACAGGTCTGAAGGTGTTGTTAAGGAAATAGGAGATTCGGTTGGAACTCAGAATCAACTCTTTGAGTCTGCGTATCCCATTGAAAGCATTCTCGTCAATATTGCTGATATGATTATGGTCAAGGTACAGCCAGGTGAGCTGATTGAGCCCTTTAAATTGATTATACTTAAGTTTTTGGAGGCTGTTGTAGCGAAGGGACAAGCCCAGGCAGCCGGCAGATATACTGGAGGGAATCTCCTGCAGTTTCTGAGACTCACAGTATACCATTTTGCCTTCGCACCTACAGCCCTTRGGGCATCCTCGTTCAGCAGAAGAAAGCATTGTCAATAAGACAGTGGGTGCTAGGACCACCGCTACAGCTGATCCCCGCAGTAGCCTAATTACATTGAAACCTGGAAATAAAAACAACTCAGAAAAGTTATCCCCCCAAAAACGAATGCATTTTTTTTAAAACCAAGCAAAACTAGCTGTCTGTTTTCCATATTCAGAAATGTAAACATTTAGATACCACTTAGCATCAAATATCGTCTTTGTCATATAAGGATATTGTATATTTCGAACAGCTAACCAAGGAAATGTGTCCACTGATAATTGAATTTATTGTCTTAGACCAGAGAAAGATAATCTTTAAAACAATTAAAGCAGAATTATTACATAGACTTAGAGGATTTTTTCCCATTTTTTTTTAAAGAAGGAAAGAAGAAAAATATCAAAACATACCCATCCTTTGTATTGTTCAAAGGTCGTCCTCAGGTCTTTTGCTTTGGCTTAGGGGCCGCCTGCATGACAGCCCCTGTCAGCTGCAGTATAGTGAGTCAGGGCTCGCTGACACCCAGGAAGAAAAATTGGACCCCTTGGGAGATGGACCGATTTTGGAACATTATTCTTTACCAGCCGTGCAGAACACTCCAAGAACAAATAAATCCCAACACCGCATTCGCAGCAAAACATCCGAGTCTTCTAGGTAATAGGATCTTCATGGATATTACGTTTTTGCATCTTTACAGTGTGTGTGTGTGTGTGTGTGTGTGTGTGTGTGTGTGTTATTAAAAGAAAAAAAAAACTGGCACCTACAAATTCTTCTCAAAACCCATGATGTATTCCTCTAGGCAACGTGGGTCTACCTGTGCTGTCACATCTGTATTCCATAGTCCCCGGCGGTCCCGTGGCGGTGAGCACCCAGTTCAGCCACGGAGCTGCGTTGGAGCCCNGGGCATCCTCGTTCAGCAGAAGAAAGCATTGTCAATAAGACAGTGGGTGCTAGGACCACCGCTACAGCTGATCCCCGCAGTAGCCTAATTACATTGAAACCTGGAAATAAAAACAACTCAGAAAAGTTATCCCCCCAAAAACGAATGCATTTTTTTTAAAACCAAGCAAAACTAGCTGTCTGTTTTCCATATTCAGAAATGTAAACATTTAGATACCACTTAGCATCAAATATCGTCTTTGTCATATAAGGATATTGTATATTTCGAACAGCTAACCAAGGAAATGTGTCCACTGATAATTGAATTTATTGTCTTAGACCAGAGAAAGATAATCTTTAAAACAATTAAAGCAGAATTATTACATAGACTTAGAGGATTTTTTCCCATTTTTTTTTAAAGAAGGAAAGAAGAAAAATATCAAAACATACCCATCCTTTGTATTGTTCAAAGGTCGTCCTCAGGTCTTTTGCTTTGGCTTAGGGGCCGCCTGCATGACAGCCCCTGTCAGCTGCAGTATAGTGAGTCAGGGCTCGCTGACACCCAGGAAGAAAAATTGGACCCCTTGGGAGATGGACCGATTTTGGAACATTATTCTTTACCAGCCGTGCAGAACACTCCAAGAACAAATAAATCCCAACACCGCATTCGCAGCAAAACATCCGAGTCTTCTAGGTAATAGGATCTTCATGGATATTACGTTTTTGCATCTTTACAGTGTGTGTGTGTGTGTGTGTGTGTGTGTGTGTGTGTGTTATTAAAAGAAAAAAAACTGGCACCTACAAATTCTTCTCAAAACCCATGATGTATTCCTCTAGGCAACGTGGGTCTACCTGTGCTGTCACATCTGTATTCCATAGTCCCCGGCGGTCCCGTGGCGGTGAGCACCCAGTTCAGCCACGGAGCTGCGTTGGAGCCCAGAAGGCAAGGGAGCCCGGTTCCGCGCACACGCTCGGCTCACTCCTGCAGACTGTCATTCTGAAAGCTGCTCGGACTGTTGCTTCGGTTTCAGTGAATGCAGTCTTATGTAAAGCTGCCCCCAGTGGCGAGGAGCACTATGGGCATGTGCAGAGCTGGCTCTCTTTTATCTTGCAAATGAGCAGGCTCTGCTGGAAAATGAATGGTTCTTTTGGGTGGCTCAATAGGAAGTGAATGGTCAACGTAATCAATAACTAGCAACATTTTCCGTGATATCCGAGTCTTGTTTTACAATTTGGCAACGCCTGTAACTGTCTGCGTCTGCTTAATCGACAAACCAGTGCTTCCCAGAGTTGTTTTTTTTTTTTTCTTTTTCTTTTTCTAGAGCTCGACGTTAAGTTCACAGATCGAATGTCAATTTTTCTTAACCTCAATGTAGGCTTTGAGCTGAAATTTATAAAATGAATTATTGAACTCTTTACAGAGCTGCATTAATAGCGTGCCTGTTTGACCTCTCGGAGTCACCGTGATTATATTATGCAAGGTGTCTCAGGATACCGGACTACGGAGGGGCTGACTAATGACACACAAATTTATAGGACTAATGGCTTTTCTGATTTTCCCACAAAAGATGTAATTGGTTTAATGTTTATGACTGGGTTACGGCTTGTTTTGGTTGCTCTGAGCTTTTTTTTTTTTTTTTTTATCAGAAGAGAAATAAACCATTTTTTTTTAGTGCTAGTATTAGAACCCCAGGATCATTTGGTTCATAGTTTATCGATGTTACTCCTACGTATCGTCTTAATAATATTTATTGGGTGCTTTCTAAGTCCTTTGAATGGAGGCTTCTTCCTGTTTCATCTTTCAGCATCAGCAGTCAGCAGCCCACAGGTCCCACCGCCATCTCCATTTCAAAGGTGAAGGACCTGGGACCTAAGTGGGTCACCTGCTCCAAGCTCTAGCAGGTGGCCAAGAGGAGCTAGAGCTTCCAGACAGAGCAAGTCTGTCTTCAGATGCCTCACCAAGCACTTGTTCCTTTGAAGGGGTATCTCTGTGCTCATTGAATCTGGTGAGCATTAAGATAGACTGGGGTAGGGCAGCTGTACAGAGCTCTAGAGACTGTGGGTCTCTAGAGTGGGACCCCCCCAGAGTTTCCTTTGTCTTAAGGAAGTACTTTGGGGAGTAAGGGGGGAGCAGCCGCTCCTCTATTTAGCAAGGAAGGCTCATCCTTGCTAAATTGAGTGCCTGCATCACCTTGTGCAGTTTACTTATCTCTGTGTGCTTCCACGCTCTCACCTGTAAGTTGGACACACTAGAGAGATTGCGTCATAGGCACGCGCTGAGGATTAAGTCACACCTTTGTCTGTAATGGTGGTACTGGGATTGAACCCCGAGCTCCAGCCTCAGCCCTGTACCATCTTGCTATCTCATAGTGCTCAGCTTCTGTGGGTATCACATACATCGAACAAATATTATCTCTGTACAAACATCTACATATGTTGCTTTGCAACATCGAATGTTGCCCACAGTAACTGTTCACAGTGAGCAGTTTTTTCTGTTATGACCAGTGGGGAGATTCTCCTGCCTTTATCATCTCCACTTTCTATCTATTTAAAATTAATGTTTTAGGCCTGTGGACTATGTCTAATAATTAATGCTTGATGTTTATCCCAGAGCAACGCATGACACTTGGCTTTATGGACTTTGCCATTTTCTATAAATAATTATTATTTTTTAAAATATTTGTCTTGTTTATATTATGTATAGTGGCTGCATCTCAATTAGGTATTATCCAGGGGTGAGCAGTTTGGTAAATGCTAATCATGATAATCAAAGGGGCCATAGGCATAGGCCAGTTCCTTGGGGATTATGCTATTGATGTGATTACCTTAAACTTACACATGTTGTGGCTGTATATAGAGCTTATTAAATAATATCTCCTTTTCCATTCCCCAAGAGGGTATTTTATGGATAATGGAAGAAGTTGTTTTTTTCTTTTTTATTGATAATTTCATATAAGCATATATCGTATTTTGATCAAATCTACCCTACAATTCCTCTCCCAAACCTTCTGATTCATCTTCAGATGCTCATGTTCTCTCTCTCTCTTTCTCTCTCTCTCTCTCTCTCTCTCTCTCTCTCTCTCTCTCTCTCTCTCTCTGTAAACCTACTAAGTCCTCTTAACCTTACTAAACCTCTAACCTGCTGTAGGTCCTTGGTCTAAGACCAGCTACAGTGGCATAGAAAATGTAGGTTTTCCTCATGAATGCAGCCAATGAGATGGCTACATTTTTTGATGGACAGGTATATTTAAGAAACTCAGTAAAAAGGAGAGAAAATGGAGATGTCTGATATTGAGATGTGTCTTCTATGTGATCACGTTCTGTGTCTCAGTTATTTTAACACAGAAGTGCTTGGCACATCTTAGAGGCACAATATATTTAGTCAGCAAACACAATTGTTGTACTATAAACATATTATGCAATGGTAGTCTTTTTATATCATGAGATATGTTGAAATATTTTATTTTGTGTCTCTGGTGGTATACATTAATTATATATAGTTTAATGAGAACATTTTTTATGCTCCTGCATGACGTATCACAGTCAAATTCAACCAAGACTCTTTGGAACCTAGTTCCCGATTACCCTTACTTTACCATCTTTAGGCTCTGACAAAGATCTTTCAGGATGCATGTGTACTGAGAGGCTGTGAAGAGTCAGCCCTGTTCCTATGTATGTTGAGGGGATGTGGATAAAGACATCCATGACACTAAATACAAGGCCACATGTTATACCTGGTTCACTTCTGTCTATCTGGTCTACCACCAGGTCCCAAGAGTAGTTCATACCAGAGCGATAGCAGGGTGAGAAGGTTCCAGTCTCTAGAAGAAACAATATATGTAATGCTGCACTTACATACCCCATGTTGAGTCTAGAGATTTCCTCTATTAGTGAGATTGGAAATAACAGCAAGGGAAGTACCCTTGAATGATGTGTGTGAGAGGTACAAAACAAGGAGATGATTAGCAGGTCCTCACCCTTTCTTTCTTTCACTTGCTCATCTTCATAGTTAAACCATAAGTTTGGCAGGAATAGTAAATATGCTTTGAAATCTTCAGCTCAGCACCCAGTCCAGAAGGATAACACTGAGTCTTTATTATCTAACATCCCAAATGGAACTTCACAACTCATATGTCTCAAAAAAAAAAAAAAAGCCTAAAGGGAATCATATTTATAGCTTCTTTCTCATTCCTCTGCATCGAAAGCCTCTGATTTTCCTGCTCACCCTTCCTCCTTCTCACTGGGAAGTTGTTATCAAGACATCTGTCTTGGCTAACAGCTGCACAGGGCCTCTCACCTGTCCGTGTGCCTCCCACCCCTGTGACAGAAGTTCAGCGGAGACCAGGGGAATGCAATTATCTCAAGTTGCTTTCCAAGGGACAGAGATGCTTGGGTTATCAATGGCAAATAACCTTGTCTTGTATTATATGCCCCGTCTTTAATTTTCAGACATGTTTCTGGTATCTCGGCTCCCCGCCTTGTGTTGCTCCATGGCTCTGATCTCATGCTGCTTCTCTGGATCTTCAGGACTGGAGAGAGGGCTCAGCGGTTAAGAGCATCATCTGCTTTTCTGAAGGTCCCGAGTTCAAATCCTAGCAACCACACTGTGGCTCACAACCATCTGTGTTGAGCTCTGATGCCCTCTTCTGGTGTGTCTGAAGACAGCAACAGTGTACTTACATATAATAAATAAGTAAATCTTTAAAAAAAAAAAGATAGAGATTGATATTTCACTCAGTGCTGACCACCTGTCTCTTCCTCAGAGGTATTCTTGCCATTCTTGTGTTAAGGTGCTCTGAGTGGTCCCTCCTTTGGCACCAGTTCTTAGGTCGCCAGTCCTCTAGGTTTTTTCTTGTTGAAGGTGGCAAAGTTCTTGAAGAGGGAAAGTTATCAGTGAGGCTAGCTAAAAAAAAAAGAAAGAAAGAAAGAAAGAAAGAAAGAAAGAAAGAAAAAGAAAGGAAGAAGAAAGAAAGAAAGAAAGAAAGAAAGAAAGAAAGAAAGAAAGAAAGAAAGAAAGAAATCCCAGAGTGGAAATCACAATTCAAATCCATGTTCTCATCCCTTAAGACTGTGGAAATTATTCTAAAGGCACCCGAGTAGTCATTCAAAAGTAAAATACTATATTTTGGCAAATTTTACTGATTTTCTTGTATGTTTTTCATAGTTTGTCCTTTTTATAGTTGTTGACTGAAAGCCAGCTGATTGTTTCTGTCTTGCCTTTCAACACAGACAGAATTACGCTCCATTATGTGCTTAGCAACTTTCTCTGCCATCGCTACTGCAGAGAGGACTAACCATAAACTACCCAGCAACTTAAATGTCCCCAAATGCATCTCAGGCCTCATAATCTATACAATTATAAAACATGATGTCCTCTATCTAAACACTTTTTTATTGCACTTCTGTTACTTTGAATATGAAAACACATTTTGTTTCAATCGAGTAAATAAGTCAAGTGTTTATAAATAATGCCAAATTTCAGTTCAGTGTGAAACCAGATTGACAAATATGAAGTTGTAAAAAAATGAGATTTGTCATAGGCTATCTTCAGGATACCTGGCTACAGAGATTTCATTGATTTAGCAAATAAATAGTCTGGATATGATTATGTACTAGACACTGTCCCAAGTAGGTGGACATCAGTGTACAAAATAAAGGTTTACACTGTATGGAACTTAGATTATAGGTAGGGTATTCGTCACGCTAACTTGGAATCTGAAGTGCCCCATTAGCTCATGGTTTGATTACCATTTTCCTAACTTGTGCTGTTCACTGGAACACCATGGAACCTTTAAGAATTGAGATCTCTTCCATAGGAAAGAGGTTAACACATTTAGGTCTTTGAAGGCTATAGCCCAGTCTTTACCTCCATCCATTCTTCTTTCTAGTCAGCTATGATATGAGGAAACTCTGCCACAGAATTCCCTGCCAGAAAGTACACCCTGCCTTCCCCACCCGATGGACTGAGACCCTTTGAAAATGTGAACTGGAGTCAACATTTTCCTCTTAGACACTGTTCTGCTGGAGGTATTTTGTAACCGTAGAGTCCAAGTAACTAACACGAGTACGTAATTTGGACTATGGGTGAAAGAAAAACAGGAGGACGGTTGGGTGAGTAAGAAAATAGATATGATTTTAAGCGGGGTGGTTAGGGACATTAGGAAAATGGCCTCAGCAAACCAAAGAATGAGACAGGCTTGAAAGTGAAGACTTCATGAGGATGAGGAATGGCTGGTGTAAGCCTCAAGGTGGAGGCAGGTCATGTGTTTGACAGACTTCAAGAAGCACAATCAATCTGCAGTAGATATGACAGTCCCAGAGACATCAGTGATGAAGGCACAGAGATCTTAGGTACCAGAATATGGAGGGATGTGTATGCTGTTGTAAGAATATTAGCTCTACTCTGGAATGATGGCGCTTTCCCACCCTCCCAGAAGAGATGTCTTAACAAGGTTGCATATTAAAGGATCCTTTGTATAGATTCAAGTTTTTCATCCATGTCAAGTTCATATATCGAGTTCCCTATCGCCAGTGTGATGGTGTTTAGAGATGGGGCCTTAGCAGATCATGATGTTGGAGCATACATGATGGGGTTACTGGGATTATAAAGTAAGAAGAGACACAGCTGTATCTGTGTCTTCTCCCTCTGTTCTAAGCAGTGTGAGGATCCAGGAGAGTGGGTCTGTATGCATGTCATGCTTAGGGCTCTTTCTAGAAAGTAAGATCTGCTACATTTTCTAATCTAGGTCTTTAAATTCTGAGAAAATGGAACCTGTTGTTTGTACCACACAAGGCATGTTGACTACAATGATTGTTCCTGGTCTTGATATTGCAGCAGAGGCCAGGGTTGAAGCTAATAAGGAGGCTCTTACAGGTCAGGGGAAAAGGTGGTGGGACTCAGGCCAGTGTGATAGCAGGAGAAGCAGCTGAGTTCTGTATATTTTTTAATTTTCATTTATTTTAATTATGAGTACACTGTAGCTGTCTTCAGATATAACAGAAGGGGGCATCAGATCCCATTACCAATGACTGTGAGCTACCATGTGGTTGCTGGGAACTGAACTCAGGACCTGCTGGGAATTGAACTCAGGACCTCTGGAAGAGCAGTTGGTGCTATTAACCATTGGGCCATCTCTCCAGCCCCCTCTCTGTGTATATTTTAGACAAAACAAATAAAAAAATTAAGTGTGTTAGAAATACAGATAAGGAATAATGAGAGAAATTAAATCTTTGACTTTATTTTTTATTTTTTATTTATTTATTTATTTATTTATTTATTTTTGGTTTTTTCGAGACAGGGTTTCTCTGTGTAGCCCTGGCTGTCCTGGAACTCACTCTGTAGACCAGGCTGGCGACTTCATTTTTAAAGAAGATTTCTTTCTTAAAGAATTATGAACATGCATTTATGTCTGGGTGTGGGTATACACACATGAAAGAAGGTATCGAYAAAAGCCAGAAGAGGGCGCCAAGGGCCGGGGAGATGGAACTATGGTAGTGGTAGTTGTATCCTTCCTGACGTTGGTTCTGGGAACAAATGGTTCCTTGGAAGGACAGCAAACACTCTAAACTGCTAAGCCAGCTCTCCCAAATTCAGTCCTAAGTTTTATAGGCCCAGCAATCCAGAGGATACTGAGGCCATTGATGGATCATGTTTTAGGAGAAAGATCAAGAGTTCAACAACACTGGAATTAAGTCT
>BDUI01008883.1:16402-31014 GCA_002335545.1 Apodemus speciosus
ACCAGGCCCAGAACTCTGCATCTAGGAGATGTCCTAGACCCAGAGTGGTAATTATGAACTCTGCTGAGTTCTTGGCTACGATACACTTATCAACTTATCATCTCCTGTGCCTGATAAAACTCTGCCATTGATGAGAAGAGCTCCTTGGTCCCCATACAGTGCTGTGCATTATGATCCAGGGAAAATGGCTTCTTGTACTGACTGCCTCTGATTCCTATGTGTAAATAAGTACTTAGAAATCTGTGGAAGTTCAGAAGTCTCTCTGTTTTTACTATTTTTATTATAGTCATTAATTTAATTGCATGAAATTATCCAGTTACTTTGTGGCTCTTGTGAATGAGATTGCTTTCTCTGTTTCTTTTTATAAGGTTTACTGTTGACATTTAAAATGTTGATTTTTCCAGTTATTTATTTATTTGCTTTATATCCCCATAGCAGTCCCTAACCCCTGCCAGAAGCACTTGGAAGCAGAGGTAGTGGGTCTCTGTGAGTTCAAGGCTAGACTGCAAAGTGAGTTCCAGGATAGAGAGGGCTGGATGTTACACAGAGAAACCCTGTCTCAAACATACATAAAAACAAACGAACAAAAAAACCTCATAACCCCCCCCCAAATTCTTGAAGTCTCTCTTATCTATAATTGTATGTCTGTTGGTGATGGATTTTGAATTTGAAAGGACTAAGATGGCAAATATTTCTATTGCAGAGCATGCCAGTCCAACAACTTCCTGTGAATGGGATGGAAGGCTCTGCTTCTGGACTCTAGAACTCTTCAACCTGTTCCTGGCGAATATCAACAAAGTAGTTAGACAGGTAGAAGTATTCCTACTATGATGTTTTAAATTAGCCATAATTTTATTCAACRAAACAATGGCAGACATTGGTAATGTGTTAGTCATATTGTTTTTGGCATATTTCTCATTTGATGTTGACGGACAGGTGTGTAAGAGATCTGTGCCCAAGACTGCTGGCCTACCTCCATGCTAAGAGTAAGTGTTTTTTAATGAAAATGGCTTAACTTTCTTTTCAATAACATGTTCTTTAACAGCTCTTAGTAACCTGGAGCCACAGCATGTTAAAGACACAGAGTTGGAAGTGGATACATCCCACTGTTCACAAAAACAATAAAAAACACCTGTAGAAGATGTGTGAAGATACTCATTAAATCAGCAGGAGCTGTAATAGAAAACAGATTCCAATCTCTATCATTTTCTAGCCAAAATATCTACAAGTCCAGTTGGGTGTGGTGCCACATGCTTCTAATCCCAGCAAATGTGGAAAGATTATGAATTCATGATCATCCTGAGCTGAAGAGCGAAACCCTAATGCAATCATTCCAGTCCTCCATCTTGTCTTTCATGAATTCTGCCCTACACTCTCCAGTTCTGCCCCTCTGCTCTCTCTTTCCAACCTCCACTATTCCTTTAATTGCCACTTAGCTAGTCCTTGCTTCAACCTTTCTACACCCTACCTTGAGACTAAATTTCTGCCCCAAACAAGAATCTATAACCTTTTGTCAAAGTCCTTCATTTGAGAGGTGGACAGTCCCAAGGGATCCTGATATATACTGGTATAACAATGGACATTTGAGCTCCTCTCCCATCACCTTGCCTTCTCTCTTTCCACCCCTAATAACTGAAGCCATTTCTATGAATCTGCCTGTGACTGTCTCTGGTTCATAAAGTTGTTCCATTTCCATTCAAGACTGGTTCATGTTGTAGAGAGCCACTGTCAAATGGATATATGTGGGGCAAAAGAAGTACTTCCTTGTCCTTTTGCTGAAGAGCTTCAAGCTTCTCCCCATAGTCTCCTTGGTTCTCAGCAGTGGTAATCTTCATGACAGTGTAGCCTACACTCACTCCATTTTCTTCCACTCTTCTGTTCTACTTCCCTTCTGGTCTTTCCTGGAGTTGCCTTCCAAATAAACAGTGTGTAGTTAAACATTTGTTGTAGTATCTGTTTCTGTGGGAAGCTAATTTAAGACAAGAAAACAGAAGAGACCCACAGTCTGAACTGCGATCAGTAGGTACGSTCCCAGAGAAGTGTCATAATAAAATTCCAAAGGAAGGAGAGAGCAGATTTCTGCAGTGATGGAAGGATTTGTGGTTCTTTATATTAGGATCACTTAACTGTTACCTCAAACCCTGCATCTCTTGATCTACTTATTTGTATACAGAGGTTGTCGGTCAAATTTGGGGTGATTTCCTTCAGCACAAGCTCTCAGTGAGGAACTGTAGTTTCCCTACAGTCTTGCACTGATGGTGATGTTGTCATTGTTGTTACCCAGTTATCACAACTCTGGGTCTTGGGAGTTCACAGAAACAAGGAGATATCTTTGAGATGATTTTGTTCACCATACTAGTAACTTTTCCTTTTGCTATAATGAAATACCTGACAATAAGCAACTGAATGATAGAAAGAACATAACCAAAGCTAGCTTCATCTATATCCTCAGTGTTTTCTTCTTTAAAAAAAAATGATTTTATTTAAAAATTTGTGTGTAAGTGTGTTTTTATTCAAAGGCATAGGCACATAGGTACAGGTTCTGCTGGAGGTCAGAGATGTCAGGGGTGCCTGAAGTTGAAGATATGGGTGGTTGTGAGCTGCCCAGTGTGGGTGCTTGAAACTCAACTCTAGTCCTTGGTAAGTCATTTCTTTGCTTCTTCCTTCCAGACGTTTCTTAATTCAATCAGGTTAACAATCTAAAATACTCATCCCATGACTTTATTCTAACTATCTTCTGCTCTCTTGCTTATCATTTTCTCCACATATTTCTTGGTGTCTGTTTCGTTAACTTCAGTTCCTTCCTCATCAAATTATTTAAGAACTATCAGAAACTTCTTAGATCTTCATGCTTTGTTTATCTTGGAATATCAAGCATTTTTAGAAAATCCACTTACAATCTAAGATAGTAGTTCTCAACCTATGGGTCAAGACCCCTTTGCAGATCACATGACCCTTTCACAGGGTTCACCTAAGATCATCGAAAAATGCACATATTTAAATTATGATTCATAACAGTAGAAATTACAGTTATGAAGTAGCAATGAAATAATTTTATGGTGGGGGTTGATTACAATGCGAGGAACTATATTAAAGAGTCACAGCATTAGGAAGGTTGAGAACCAGTGCTCCAAGGTTTTGCTGTTCAGTGTTCTGGCCCCTAGTCATTATCAGCATCACCTGGAAACTCCTGAGAAGGAACTGATGCCTTAAGCACATCACGTTCTGAGCTTGTGATGCATGCTAATAACTGAAGAGTGTTAAACTAAGTTGTTTTATACTCTTTCCCTTTAGCTGGTACATGCCTCCATGGCCAGCCTACTTCTCTATGCTGTTTGTTGATGTGAAATCTTGAAGAAAAGAGAATGTGTCAAGTTCATTTTTAGATCCTCAGAGTCTAACATAAGGCTTGTTTTTTATCTCATCCTCTAAACGAGCCCTAAGCAGCTGTGTGGGCAGCCACATGTAAGGTGAGAAGAGCAGAATGCCCCCAGTGAATGAATGATGTGGTGCTTACTTACAGTCTGACCATTGAGATTCCACTCAGCTAGTACAAAGACTAGGTCATCTCCACAGGGTGGGTGTGCCAAGTATCAGAACCCAGAGTAACAGAAGCTTTTGACCTGGGACTCCTCAGATACTCTGGGTGATATGATCATTAACTCATGTAAATATAGCCCAGGGAAGACAAAAKTGTGGGTGATGTCATCATCTGGTCATCACATAGCTGAAATTCAACATTGGAAAAGATTATAGATTTAGAGCGCTAAGTACTCACTATTGGGAACCTTCTTCTCAGGACTCTTATTTCATGACTCTTCCCCTACCTTTTGCTTAAATGTTGCCACATTCAAGACACTCAGCACACCCAGGGAACACTCAGTGTGTCTCATCTTCAGTGACCTCTGCTATATAGACTTCTCCTCAGATTACATTGTTAAGTTTCCCTATATTTATTGCTTGCCTCCCAAATGGTTTTGTTGTTTTGGGAAACCTCCAGTCTATGCCATCCCGTTGAATCTTACATGTATAAATAAATCAACAGAGCCCTTTATCTAGAAATCAATGATGGGAGCAACTGGAGCTTCATCCTGCTCAGCACCTCTAAAGGATTGGGATGTGGTCATCTATATAAGAGGCAAGAAAATTGGAATATCCATCAAACGCCATCCATCACTGGACATGGGCTATAAATAGGAGGCACCACAGTACCATACAGACAATATAAATATGCTCCCACAGTCAGAACAAGTGCACAGCAGGGCACTTTGGCTTACAGTAATGATTTCTCAGAAGTGGTATGCAAGGCTGTAGCAACATCTTTAGCAGAAAAATGATGTGCATGTAGCTACACTTGTCAACATAAAGATCTCCATCACTGGAAAGCAGAAACAGAAGAGACTTCTGTTTTACAGAGTCACTTTGAAGGAAAGACATAAATAGACTAGTCTATCGTCAACAGCAATAGTGTAAAATAGCAGGTTTGTAGTTATTTTATCCGATGTTGTCAAGGCAACACTAGCTGTTTCTATGGTTGTTCTCTGGAATAAACATATTCACAACCAAGAATACCTGGGGCCACAATGTAGTAGAATGAAGGCAAGAAGTACCCTCACCACTTGTCTTTCTTCTCTAAGTGAAATTCCAAGCTGCTGCCACCTTCCAAATTGTTGGTCACCCTAGACATCAGGGAAAGGCTGCTGATAATATACTGAGAAAAACTTGGAAAACAGAGTTCCTCCATCAAAACCCTTCTGTGCCACCCTTTAATCCTAGTACCTTATAAGTCACCTACATTCTTGCTTGTTCTTACTATTTTTGAAGGTACAATCATGAAGCTCAAGTTGAGGAATAGATGAGAATGGTACTCTGTGTAAGCATCGTGAGAGGAGAAAAGGTTTTTTTTTCTCTTTTCATTCCAAAGCACAAGAACTTATATGAATGCATGGCTGCTTGTGGAGTTAACTGCAGCAGGGTCCAGTTGGATAAATAATTTTCATGCTATTATTATTTTTCATGTGCAGTCCTACCTAAATCTAACCATTAAGCTGAATTTCTCCATCCTTCCTAGTAAGCCTTTGCATTTCAGACTAGGAGGACTGGGAGGATAATGTACAGAAGAAAAGGAAAATATAATCTAGTCCAACTAGTTACAAAAGTGGAGGAGTGAGAAAATTTGGAGAACTGGTGATTTTGATTGTGAGAGAATAAGCTCAAATATTAACTTCTAGAAGAAAAGAATGATCTATAAATCCGTATATCTATATTAGTCTTAGGCCATTGTCAGCCCTGTTCTTTATCCAGTACCCTCTAAAGATCCTCAAAAGAGTACACTAAGATCTTTTAGATGAGACTAGTAAAATGAATCTAGCTATCCATCTAGCATTTTCCATCTAGCATGATCATGAATCACTTCTTTCTCTAAGGACCAACTTAATGTCTGCATGAGAACCTCCAATTTGCACCACTGTTCATCTATCATTTGGAAATAAAAGCAGTTTGCTTGYTATGTGTGCCAAATGATAAATTAAACTGATAAAGAAAATTACAAGATGAATAAGTACAATTTACTTGTCAAATGGAAATGTCTCCCTGTTTTGTTGAGCTTCTCCCTGCAGGAATGCTGCGGTGTTAGACCTTTTCAGGGGCACAAGGCTGGGGCCAGTCTGAAGGTAGCTTGAGGGCTGGTGGAGCCCAACAATTATAGTGGAGTAGAAATCTCCCAACCAGCCAAAGAAAACAAGAAAGAAATATGTCCCTATACTTTACACTTTAATGACAGTTATATCACTACAGTGAAAGGAGCTATGGGAGGAAATGAAACCAGCTTAGACTGGAACATCAGTATGCTGGAGTCTGTAGAAACTAACCGCACTTACGTGAAGTAAGAGTATAGTGTAGAGTATGAATAATAAGGACTACCAGACACACCAGAAATGCAGAAGAAATCCCGTAAATTACTAGAAGGCTACTGTGTGTGTACATCCATATACAGGGATACACAGGCACACACATGTGCATACACACACACACACACACACACACACACACAATGAATGTAGATCAAAGAACAGTAACATGAAAGGAAAAAAAGACAAAACAACAGAAGAAAGAAAAAAAACAAAACAAAATGTAACCAAGAGCAAATGAAGGAAAGGAGCACATTAGAACAGATAAATAGTCTCAAAAGTCAAGCTAGGAACATGTGAAAATTAAAATGTAATGTTCCTTCAGATGTAATAACACTAGCCAAAGTGTGTAGGATACCATTCCTGGTAGAAGAAAGGCTTGCYTAGTGAGGTATGCACAGGAGAACCAAGAACAAAGAATGGGTGATTATGAGCCAGGAGAATAATAGACAAAAGAAATGTCATGAGCACTGTGACAGTATCAGACTAGGAATTTACGTCAGAAACTGATAAACTAGGGCAAAGAACAACACTAACAGGAATGTACAATGACCATACAACTGCATCTTATCACTGTTCCAGCTAGCTTTCCTGTTGCCATAATAAACACCATGTCCAAAAGCAATTGAGCTTATTCCAATCACAGTCCATCATTGATGGAAGTCAGGGTAGGAACAGAGGAAGGAACCATAGATGAAAGTTGCTTACTGGCTTGCTCTTCATGGATTGCTTAGCCTGCTTTCTTGTAAAACCCAGGGTCACCTGTCCAGAGATGGTACTGCTTATAGAAGACTGGGCCATCCACATCAATCAAGTATCAAGAAAACGTCCCACAAGCATGCATGCCCACAGGCCAATATAATGGAGGCAATGCCTCAAGTGTTCTCTCTTCCCAAGTGTCTTGAGTTTTTGTCAAGCTGACAAAAACTAACCAGCACATATACCAAATTATAGGAGACAAAAACATCAAAGCCTGAGATCTAGAAACCTCAAGAATAAATMAACAAAATGGGCAGTAGAATGAAGTAAATAGTTCCCATGGTTAAATATGACATATAAATTTACAAATTAAGAAGGTAGAATCGAGCATCCTTTAGAGCCTGCTGTCCCCTAAGATGTATTGTTGAGTCCCAGTGCTTTGGTTGTTTGAGGTAGGGCCTAAGAGTATGCATTTGAGACACTTATCTTCCTAATTCATGAGGTATGATTCTACACTGGGTCTAGTTGGAGCCTGAGACACAGCTGGCTTCTTCTGCACTCATTATCAGATGCAGCCAGGCAATCCCCCTCTCCAGCAGGCTGTAAATGCATGTTGCTGAGTCATTGAATTGGCTGGGTAAGTTTTTCTGATGAATATTCCTTCTAAACAGCTGGCTAAGGCAGCTTTCCAGTTGAGTATAACACTTCAAAATGTTAACAATTTCTGTTGTGTAACTAAGTCAATTAAATTTATAAAGCATGGAGCTTACAGCTCTAGATGCTAGGAAGTCCAAGTGCATGGTGCCAACCTCTAGTGATAGCCTTTGTGCTTTATCATAACAAGGCAGGAGGTGCTGGTCTTTCCTCCTCCTAAAGCCACTGATGTCATCATGGGATCCATCTTCCCGACATTATCTAATCCTTATTACCTCCAAATACCAGGAACCTGTTACTCCGGGGTTAGTGTTCAACTAAGTCTGTTCTTCACAGTTGATCCAGCACAGCCTCCCCTCCCTGAGCCACAGTTCTCTGCATTCTGCCCCAGATCATATCAGTTCTGGGAGCAACACTGCCTGGAACCCCATCAGTTCAGAGTTCTCCA
The DNA here is from genome assembly GCA_002335545.1 of Apodemus speciosus. Taxonomy (NCBI): domain Eukaryota; kingdom Metazoa; phylum Chordata; class Mammalia; order Rodentia; family Muridae; genus Apodemus; species Apodemus speciosus. The sequence goes on from BDUI01008883.1 coordinate 24,113, forward strand.
GAAATAAGTCCATGAAATTATGTCCATAGAGTTGGAATTTACTGTGTGCTTGTCTGTTAGAGCTTAGCCTTTAGAGTGGGTGTTTACCATAGCATTCAATATGTTCTTCCATATCTTTTAACAATCTAAGGGAAAGATAGTTTTTCTCATGTGATATACATATGTGTGTGTATACACATATGACTTTCCCAGTCTATTGTGTGTTACTTATATGTTTGTTATTTCAGGGCTGACTAATCAGTGTTGGATAACCAATCAGGGAACTCATCTCTGGGCAAAAATGAATTCTTCTCTCTGTACTGCTTAGGTACCACTTTGGTGGGTTTRTTTTGTTTTTTGTTTTGTTTTGAAAATGAGTCACTGAGACCTAGGGCTTGCCACCAATTAGGCTAAACTAGCTGGCCTCCAGGCTCTGAGGATCCTCTTGTCTCTGTTGACACTGCAGTGTCAAGATTATGAGCTCACACCATCATTTCTGGGTTTTAGGTAGGGCTGTACTAGGAACCCCAACCCAGCTCAGGTCCTCTGCCTTGCACTTTACCAACATGAGCTGTCTCCTCAAGTTCAAGAACAACACTTGTAAGACCTGAGTTACTTGGGAAGAGTTTGACTTTTCTGATAATTTGGCTGACTTCCTCTTAAAAGAAAATCTGGGTCATTTTTTTCCTTTTTCTAGACCACCAGCCGAGAAGTTAGGGCATGTGTTCATATAAGACACAAATGACCCTTTTTTTGGTACAATTCTCTTTGATGGATCCTCCCTTTCCCAATTTCTGCTGCCCAAACTGAAGAACGCAGTTTTGATTTTTTTTTTAATTTGGATAGTTCCACTTCCCATATCCTTCTGTTGTTATTGTTAATACTTTGCTTTTATTCTTTCCGAATGTGTTTCACCGAAATTCGTAACTATCAAATGTTTCTAATTAATAATCAAGGGAGGAGGGAATGGAAAACTGGGCACACAGTTGGGTTTTGTTGTTGACAGAGGACAGAAAGGACTTCAAGTCCCTTTCTAGGTTAGTGTTCAAGTAATCAAGAACTTAAAAAAAAAACCTCAAGACATCCCCCTAAAAAATACAGGTAAAGAATTGATCAGACAATTCTAAAACAGGGAGAGAAACAGCAAATATTTCAGTACAAATGGCAAAAAATACATGGAAAATGGTCAATATTTTTAGCCACCAATGAAATGTTAATCAAAAGTACACGGATATTCGATTTCTTCCTCCTCAGAATGTAATTATCAAGAAAATAAACATGACCAAAAAAACCCCCACTGGCAATAGTGTGGGAAAGAGAAACCCTAGACAGTGCTGGTGGGAGTATAAGATCATCCCTCCTCTAGAAATGAGTATGAAGATTTCTCAAAGAACTACTGATACAGCTGGGTGTGGTACCATATGCCTGTAATACCAGCACTTGAAAAGTTGAGGCAGAAGGAGAAGAGGTCAAGGCCAGCCTTAGCTACATCGCATATTTCAGGCCATCTCCGACCAAATGAAATCCTCCATCAAATTAAAGAAATAGTAAATGAACTACTCTATGATCAATCAATATTATTCCCATGTATATACTGAAAGGAATCTAAGGATGCAGCAGAGATACTTGAACATCCATGTATATCACAGCTGATATAAATAGATTATAATCAAATTATGAAATCAGAAACTTGTCATATCAAAATGTGGGTCATATATATGATACATGCATGAATAAAACATTATATAGATATAGCATATATATGCTAAAGTGTGTGTATTCACTGTTAAAGAAGTAATTATGCCATTTTTCAGGAAAAAGGTTGGAATTGAGATCATCATGTAAGTGGAATGAAAGACACATATTGCATGTTTCCTCTAATATGTGGAATCTTTCTCTGATAGAAATGTAAAATTTTTAGCTAAAGAAATCCGAATACAGTCTGATGAACACCAATTTTAGGCTCCTACTTTTCCTAGAAAAGAGTAATTATTGATTCAAATTTTCTAAGTTTCATATACAAACACACAGGCAGACACAGACACACTCACACACAAACACATGCACATTCATGTGAATACTGTATCATAAGGAACTTTAGAAACAGTAGAGTCACAACAAAGAGCAGAGATTAGCAATCATTATACTAATGTTTGTTAAAATCCAGCTGAAAACAGACCAGAAAGGAATGTGGAAACTTATAAACTAAGAAATGTCACTTTGTCTAAACTGATGAAACCTTGCTCACTTGAGGCTTTCTGCTTACTAGGAGGTTTACTTCCCCATGAAGCTGTAATGTTCTCTGTTCATTTAGAAATGATCTTCCACATGCTCACAGGGAATGCATTTGCTGCTCTGATTTGACACCCACACCCCCACAACCTCATGCAGAACCCAACAAGAGTCTGACTAGCCTGAGGCCTCATGTGTGTGACATAATGTGTCTAAGTGTGCGGCTGTACCTCATGGAGGTAAGAAAGGCAGCGTGCTCACAGGAAAGGCCACTGATGGAACTTAACCAGATAAGAAAATTTTATGCAACCACAGTCGAAGAGAGTATCACTGTCCTGCCTAGATTTTGTCAAACTGACATAAGTTGAGGTTATCTAGGAAGAGAACCTCAATGGAAAAAACAAAAAAACAAAACAAAAAAACCACACCTCCATCAGATTAGCTTGTAGACAAGTCTCTGGAATATATTTTTTTCCTTTGATTAATGATTGATGAGGAAGGGCCTAGCCCATTGTGGCTAGTGACGTTCATGCACAGGTGGTTCTGGGATGTATAAGAAAACAGACTGACTGGTGGTTCCTCAGAAAACTGGGCACGACACTTCCAGAGGACCCTGCTATACCACTCCTGGGCATTTACCCAGAGGATTCCCCAGCATGTAATAAGGATACATGCTTCACTAAGTTCATAGCAGTCCTATTTATAATAGCCAGAAACTGGAAAGAACCCAGGTGTCCCTCAATGGAGGAATGGATACAAAAAATGTGGCATGTATACACAATGCAGTACTATTCAGCCATTAGAAACAATGAATTCATGAAATTCTTAGAAAAATGGATGGAGCTGGAGAACATCATACTAAGTGAGGTAACCCAGTCTCAAAAAAACACTCATGGTATGCATGTGGATATTAGACTAGAATCTTGGAATACCCAAGACCCAATCCACATATCAAGTGATATCCAAGAAGAAGGAAGGAGTGGCCCCTGGTTCTGGAAAGGCTCAGTGCAGCAGTGTAGGGGAATACCAGAAGAGGGAAGTGGAAAGGGGTGGATGGGGGAGCAGGGGGAGGGAAAAGGGCATGTGGGACTTTGGGGGAGTGGGGAGCCAGGAAAGGGGAAATCATTTGAAATGTAAACAAAGAATATATCAAATAAAAAAAAGAAAAACAGAAAGTGTCATTCATTCCACAGCAGATAGATGATAGATAGATAGATAGATAGATAGATAGATAGATAGATAGATAGATAGATGATAGATAGATGATAGATAGATAGATAGATAGATAGATGATAGATGAATAAACATTTCCTTGTAATGTAACTTAAATTTGAAATAGAGACAAAACCAACCAGACTGAAAGCCGTGGCGAGTAAGCAGCAGCTCTCTCTGGTCCCTGTGTCAGGCCCTGTCTCTAGGCTCCTGCCTTGGCGTCTCCTATGATGGACTGTGCCTGAGATATGAGGCCAAATGAAGTCTTTCCTTCACAAGTTGCCTTGCTTCTTGTCACAGTGCGTTATGACACTAGTAGAAAGCAAAGTACCAGTAAGCAGTTCAAGTCTATGAAAGATACAGTATGAGCCTCACCTCGCTCCAAATTTCTTTTCCTAAGATGATGTTTCTCTTACCACAAACAAGATGTATTCAACAAGAACAGGCCTGTGGACATCAAGGTATTGAGAACACCCCATCATGTACTATCAGATTTTTTAAAAACTTATCCATGATTAAGTTAAGGGTATTCTTTACTTTCTCAGTCATATGAGAAATAAACTTAGAATTTTTCATGTGATTTTTTTTCAAAATCATTTCTTAAAGTGCTTTCTTCATCCTGTGATGAATTATGATAGTAGATTGAAAGCATGTTATCCCCCAAACCGACCTTACTTGCTAAATTCCAAACCAGCCTTACCTGCTAATTTTTTTTCCTAATTATAATGGAAGATTTGAGGTATGGGTACTTTCCATCTCTATCTCTATCTATCTATCTATCTATCTATCTATCTATCTATCTATCTATCTATCTATCTATGTTTCATCGTCTGCTCATAGTCTGACTAAATGGGGATTTTTGAAGCAAAGCTTTTGTTTGCATGTTTGCTTTTTGTTTTGCTGTTATTGTTACAACATCTCACTGTGTAGACCAAGTTGGCCTCAAATCTACAGCGATCTTTCTGCCTCTCATGAGCTGGGATTAAAGGCATGTGTCCCTCTCCTTGGCCTTCAGAAACAGTTCCTTTCCTTTTTTTACACTTGATCTTAGCCAAAAGGTCGAGAAGCGATCCTTTTTTTTTTTATAGAAAGAAATTATTCCTTGAAAATTAGACACAATATTTCTGTAAAAATAAATCTGGAAATGTGTTTAAAGAATATATATTTTTGTCAAGCGTTCCAGTTCCTGCTAAGTGACATGATCTACTTGCCCTTTAATATTTTGGGTGAAGCTTGACAACTTATTTTTTAATGTTTTGAATGAAATCCGTAGGCCATTCTTTCGAGAAGGCTTCTATCTTTGATTCTGTTTCTTTCCTAGTACCCAACACTGAGACTCTTCAGCTGCAAGCCATTCTGTATTCAAYTATCTTTTCTAAGGCAGAACTTGGTTTCATTCAACTACTCCACTCTTTGCTGATGTACTTTTGCTGTGTTTAGATTAGGCAATGAGTTCTTTGATGTTTATAAACTTTCCTCTAACTTCCTCTAGTCCATTTTGTTGTATATGTTTTACATTCTTGAATAACTTTTAGTGAACATAGTTTTAAACAATTTTCCCTGCTAATAAAAACATTTAATGCTGACCTGGAGCTCTCTGTGATTCTTTTATTACTATCATTTACTTTATTAAAACAACAAAGCATTTGTCAAAAATAGTAAAGGTTACATGTATATTCTAAAATATAGGCACTTAGACCTTTGATAGGTGATTTAAATCCATACAAATTAATTTCCACTATCAATATTTGAAATTCACCTTCTTTTATCTTATCTAGTTATTCAGTTTTGGTTTCCTTCTTTCCTTCTTTCCTTTCTTTGTTCTTCATGACTATATTTTATTCCATTTTTTTTTCAATTTCATTAACATGGTTTATCCCATTCCCATACATTTGTTAGGGGAAGGACTCAGTAGGCTCTTTAACCTGTATTTAACAAACAGGTATCTGATAGTCTACCTGGATGCCCATCACAGATCCTGAATGATGAAAGATACCAAGCAGGGGTGATGCAGTGTTCCTGCACACAGACACCGTTCCTGAGAAAAAAGGTCAGAGCTACAGGTAATAAGATATAAACTAGGTTTCTGCTAAGTGCTCTGGGATTCAGAAGAAAATGAATAAACAGTAACTGTGGTCCCCACGGGAGGATGATGGAGATAAACAATAACTGGAACCCACAGGAAGATGATGGAGATGAATAGTAACTATGGTCCTCACAAGAGAATACCAGGAGGTGTGTTTGATGGTGCTACATACTGGAGAATTTGTTTTCATCTTGAATTCCAAAGTGATGCCTTCCACCGAAAGAAAAGGGAAGCTCAAGCGTGCCCAGTGTCCTCCATCCTCACCTCACTTCTTGTCTTAGAAGAGCAGCCTTTGCCTGTCATCATGGTGCATTACTTTAGCAGTGAGATTTTCATACACTGTCTTCATTATGTAAAAGTAGTTTTGATTTTAAGAATGTCTTTATTATGAAAGGATGCTGAATTTTGCATAGTGCCTTTTCTGCATAAATTGTCATGGTTTGTAGATTCTTTCTGCTTCATTTTGCTCCTATGGTTGTCTCACTGCTTGTTATCATACTATACCATCCTTTTAATCTGTTGAATTTGGCTCTCTAGTATTTTGTTGAAGAATTGGCTTCTTAGTGACAGATACTGGTCAATGGGTTTTTTTCCTTCTAATACACTCACATGGCTTTATCATCACAGTAATTTCGGCCTCATAAAATAATTGTAGAAGTTACCATTTCTCTTTTTGGAAAAGGTTTGAGGAACATTAGTGTCAGTTCGTTAGATGTTTGGGAGAACTCATTAGAGAAACCATCTGGCCATAGCTTTCCTTTGCTACAGGCTTTTGATTACTGATTCAATCTCCTCATTAAAAGTCTATTCAGATTTTCTCTTTCTCTCTATTTCATTTTTGGCAGACCRTGTTTGAAGAACTTATGCTTTAAATAGGCCATCTAAGTTAGGGATACACCATTGTTCATCATATGCATGATTTTAAGTAAGTTGTAATGTGCCTGATTTAACTACTGATTTACCCACTGAGTCTGTATTAGTTGATGTTCCATTGCTGTGGCAAAGCAGCATAACCAAGGCAACTTATGGCAAGGATAGTTTTCTTTGGATAATGGCACTTGGAGCTTAAGAATCCATCACTCTGTGGAAGTGAATGTATTAGCAAGCTGCAGATGTGTTTGTAGAAGCAGGAAGGGGAGAGAACACGTTTCAACCATAAGTAACTRGAAGCAGGTGRAGCTTTTTATTGTCAGAGTTTAATTCCAATAGATTACTTCCTCCAACAAGGATGTACCTCCTCACCCTCCCCCAAACACACCRCCAACAGGAAGCAAAGTATTTGCATAGTTGAGCATCTGGTGGCCCTGCTCATTCTAACTCTATCAGTGTATTCCCACATTTTCTTTTAATCAGTATAACCAAAAGTAGGTGAATTTATTTATCTTCTCAATGA
>BDUI01008884.1:8445-18572 GCA_002335545.1 Apodemus speciosus
ATGGGTATAGTAGCCTGGGCTGGCATTTGTGTTCTCTTAGGGACTGTATGAGGTCTGCCCAGGATCTTCTAGGTTTCATAGTCTCTGGTGAGAAGTCTGATGTAATTCTGATAGGTCTGCCTTTATATGTTACTTGACCTTTTTCCCTTACTGCTTTTAATATACTTTCTTTGTTTAGTGCATTTGGTGTTTTGACTGTTATCTGATAGGAGGGATTTCTTTTCTGGTCAAATCTATTTGGAGTCCTGTAGGCATCTTGTATGTTTATGGACATCTCTTTCTTTAGGTTAGGGAAGTTTTCTTCTATAATTTTGTTGAAGATATTTACTGACCCTTTAAGTTGGGAATCCACTCTCTTCTATACCTATTACCTTAGGTTTGGTTTTCTCATTGTGTCCTGGATTTCCTGGATATTTTGTGTCAGGAGCTTTTTGCATTTTGCATTTTTTGASTGATGTGTCAATGTTTTCTATGGTATCTTTTGCACCTGAGATTTTCTCTTCTATCTCTTATGTTCTGTTGGTGATGCTTGCATCTATGACTCCTGATCTCTTTCCTAGTTTTCTATCTTCAGAGTTGTCTCCCTTCATGATTTCTTTATTGTTTCTGTTTCCATTTTTAGATTCTTGATGGTATTGTTCAATTCCTTCACCTGTTTGTGTTTTCTCCTGTAATTCTTTAAGGGATTTTTGTGTTTCATTTTAAGGACTTCTACTTGTTTACCTGTGTCCTCCTGTATTTCATTAAGGGAGTTATTTATGTCCTTCTTAAAGTCTTTCTTACATTCCTGGATACTGTGAGGCAAATATGCAAGAGTATATACCTGTGTTCATGTGACTTAAACTGATATTTTCAATTTCAGTTTAACATCCAGGATTGATTAATCTTTTAAAAAGTATTACCATGAGAATTGTTGTGAAAATATAAACATAAGACCTTATTTGCTTTATCCCGTAGAATATATTAATTGGTCTCAACATGATAGCAGCAATATTATATTGAAAATAAGACTACTGAATAAGATTTGACTCTTACAACTTGATTTTTATACATAGAATATACCCCACTATATAATTATATTAACATACACTATGGCCAATTGGAAAAATACTCTTCTTTCTTTAGTCATCTTATGTTTATGTAAATTGCTTACACAACCAACTTAATACACAGCAAATTCATTTGTTTTATTCATGTTCATTTTCTGGTTTTAAAAACTTAATTACATATCTTGAGAACATAAAACAATATGATTAAAATATTAAGCCATGAAATAACTTATGTTGAAATAAATCTTGTTTCTAATACTATCACTTCCTCCCTCCAACTAGTGCCTACTTTTTAGTAAAACATACATGTGTGTGTGTATGTTTTATATGTGTGTATGAGCACAGATGTATATTTGCATTTTTTAAAATTCACCAAATCACAGACATGGTATCTTTTTGTTGAGTTAATTTCCCAGTGAAAACACTTGTTGGTTATCACATTACTAATTCAATAGCTACTCCAGCTGCTACCTTAGTCAATTCAGGGATATGGAACTCTGAACACATGCCATATTATTAACTGCATTTTTTTCTTCTAAAGCTAAGTTTTAATTATCCTTTGCTGTTCTCCAACTTCCTCAATGTTTTATTTTGAACTGAACTCTTTGGAGTTTATTTGCCTTCTGCACTGTATGAGGTCTTGAAATTGTGGACTCTGCTTTCTCTCTTTTCTATGAAAGGATCAAGTATTCTGAACTCATTTCAGCCCTCTGGCTCCTTGTTGGAAGCAGCCAGCTGCAACAAAAACATACAACTAACATTTTGTTTTCTGAACTCTTCACTAAAGCATATAAATTCACTTGACAGGTGATCTGCCTTCCAGGTTACTATAGTGACAGCGTCACCCAATGCTTCTCATTGTGTAAAATGGATGACCATTTCAGTCTCTGAGTCTTCTCTTTTGCTGACCCACAGACCTCCAAGCCAGTGCCACGTTTTCTGGGATTTTTGTTGCAGCAGAATTCCACTTTTGGTAACAATTTTTGTGTCCACCAAAGTCAACCTAGGTTGTATGAAAGAATCACAGTCTTTCAAAAATTTGACGGTTTAAACACACTGTCACAGGTTCATTCAAGGTCATCAGAAGCCATGTTAAACATTGTTCTATGCTAAGAGCTTCTCTGATCATAGCTAAGGAAAAACTATGGATGTCCTGGTCATTTGTGTAATTGACATAAGCTTATCTTTATCCTTTTCTTCTTACTGTATAATACAAGAAGCRGATATTTAGAAACCTTGTTTCCTAAGTTCCTATGTCAGCTGACTACTTGGTAGTCCTCTAGTAGGAGCCACTAGAGGAAAATCAGGGCAAATCTTTAAGACTGGAAATGATGGGGACAAGTGCAGTACAACAGCAGTTGTACCAAGCTTGACGATTCTGAGCTTGACGATTCTCCACCCCTCCAGTTGTCCTCAGGGTTACTTTCCAAGTCCCACTTGAGTGGGTCTTCTTTTGGTGTTGAGTAATTGTCAACTTAAAAAAAAGAGCTTAAGGACCATTTTATTAGCATTTAAAAGAAAAATATACCCTGCAAGGCAGGCAAATTGTAAATTGCAGCAGCTTCCAGGAAGATGGGAATGGAGAACAGAAACATCTATTTAAGTGGACACGGAGGTCAGACACACGGCAGACGAGCAGCCACATGATGGGAGGGAAACTTCAGAGAAAGAGTAAAGGGCTAAAAGTACCAAAGAAAGCATCCCAAGGTTCCGGCCAGTGTCTGGAAGGGGGACAGAAGCATTTTAGGTTGTTGACTTGGGTTTTCAGGCTAAGTTTGGGAGTTTTGGTAACTCCACCCCACTTACTTACCTTAAGTCCTTGGAGAAACCTCACATTTTCTTTGTGAGATCCTGGGTCATAGAGTTTGGGTGAATTTAGACTGTGATCCTCTGTGGCTGTGAAATCTCAGGAGAGGCTGGATTTCCTCTCTGTACCAATGCCAGGAATAGGCACATTGTCTTTTTCTTCATCGAGGGAGGCATTTGTTCCTCATTTCCTTGATTCTGAGCAGTTGAGATTCCCCTTGTGTGCAGGGCTCTCCGTGTGATCCTCTGTGTTGTGAAGGATCTGGGGTATTCTTTTCTTTCCTAGGCATTGYGAGTTTTACTCCATTTGTCTCCAGGGCATTGCAAACTTCCTACAGGCTTTGGGCTTTGCTTCCCTTGGCAGATTCCTGTTCCCAGCTCAATTTTGAACTTCCTTTGTACCATCTCTGGGATGGATTCATAGCAGTTCTTTAGAATAGCATGTTTCATTTTGCGTTTTAGATGATTCATTTGGGAAGGTTGTTTAAGGTGACTAATGCTGAGATGACACATAGAAACCCACGTCTCATTTCTCTTTTAGAAGCACAGGAAATAAAACACACTCAGAGAACAGTATTCATTTTAAAATGCACAACTGTACCAAGCTGATGTGGGACATAGAAAAGATGCTTAGTTACAGATAACTAGGTTGGCACTGGTTATTAGCTAGTAACAAGGAATTTGCTATACTTATCTTTTTGCATTAAATTTCCCAGTTCACCTTGGTTCTTGTGATGTAAGAAGACATGTTTAATGAATCTAAATAAAATTGGCTTGAAACCCCATATCAAATAAAAAACACAAATACACACTCTCTACAATAGAACTGAAGGCGTATGGAATAGGGAAGGAGAATTGTTTGCAAGATTAAGCTAATAACAGTTAATTTTTTTAGCATAAGTATATCCCAAGCAGTATTTGAGATATACTTATCACTACAAATGTTATCTGAAATTAAAATTCAAACAGTAGTCCTACATTTTATCTGACACTATTTACATCACTCACTAATCTCTTCTCCACATTTTTCTCTTTCCAAAGTTCCTCTTCTGTTTTCTTGTTTACACATATTGGTAGGAGCTTTTAAAAAATATTGGAAGAATCAGGATTGTTAAACACAAAAGCCTACTTTCTTCAAAGGAAGAGAGAATCGTAGTGACAATTTAGAATTTTTGTTTCTTTACAAAACCCAGAATATTAAAAGAATGTTTTTTTTTTTAAATTCCAGATACATGATATGGGGCTGCTTCAGACTGTCCACAGTGGCTGACTATGATTTGCCTCATGCAGGGGTGTGAGAGTTTCTGTGACTGTATGCCATTTGGAATTCTGGGGACTTTTCAGAGGGTATATAAATGCTAGGTACCAAGAGGTTGGTGGGTTGTTTGTTGTTTGTTTGTTGGTGGTAATGGTTTATTAAGTAGTCATGGAAGAAGAAGAAAAAGAAGCAGAAGCAGAAGAAGAAGAAGAAGAAGAAGAAGAAGAAGAAGAAGAAGAAGAAGAAGAAGAAGAGAGGAAAGAGAGAGAGAGAAAGAAGGAAGGAAGGAAGGAAAGAAAGAAAGAAAGAAAGAAAGAAAGAAAGAAAGAAAGAAAGAAAGATCTTGTTGATGAAAATCAAACTTGCTCCAAGGAACTCTAATTAGCAGGAACTAGTCTAATGATAATGCTGTCCCCTTTCCATCTTCTATCTAGTGATAGGGGGTTGAAAGGGTAGAAGAAAACGGGTGGTGAAGGGTAGAAGAGAAGAATTCAGAAAGTAACCAAATATCTGGTCCAATGATCTGGTGATGGTTCACTATTCTTTTAGGAGCCAGCCTTTACCTGAATTTCCACAAAATTCTGAGGATTGCTTAGGCCCTAATCCTGGGCTTTGTCTCCCTGTGAATAGAACTTATCATTATGAAAATGGTCTCATGTACTTTGTATCCTCCATCTATAAATTACATCTACTACTAATTATTCCTTTCAAGACCCTAGCCTTGGGCTCTCTTTCCCAGTCAATAGAACTTATTATTATGATGAATATCTCAGGTACTTTGCAATAGCAGGGCATTTTGCTAGGGAATTTTGATGTAGCAATCCTTGAAGTTTTGCTATAAGAATTGTCATGTGGACACAATCATGTGGAGATCTTCCCCCAAAGTCTTACTGTGTTTAAATGTGTTTACTATGTTTAAATATGTAGGAACATTAAACCACAGGATCAGACTATACGTTTGATGCAGTCTGACGGATTAAGTCATGCTGTACCAAGTGAGTTTTCATTCTCACCTCTTTGTGGTTCTTTTCCCTGCTGGCCATGATTCCAGCAGGGACACCCTCTTGCCCTTGCCCCATATCCTGCTCTCTTTGCTCTTGGTCAGCCTGGAGGGCCAGAGTTCTTTCCCTGACTTTGCAGATTTTTGCAGTTGGTGCCAGGTACTGGAGTCAGGTTTGTGTGACTTCACCTAGCTCTGAGAGTGATTTAAAGTACCATATTGCTTATGCTTATTCTCTAAGCCTAACAGCCACACCCACACCTGGTAACTTCCCTGGTGTCTCTTCCCTTACTGTTCCTGCCTTCTGTGTCTCCATCATTTCTTGTATGCCCCCTCAGCTTCTTTTCTAGTCTTAGATTCTTTCTACACAGAACTCCCACTACTATGTGGAATAGTTGACTTCTCTTTACTTAACTTCTTGCCTAGCCTGAGTCCATCTAACCGTTCACTGCAACTAAGGGAAATTAAGACATAATGAACTTAAGATCATCTCTAGAAGGATTTCACCATCTAGCTTTGCAAATCGCTATCTTTCTCCTTCCTCTCCTCTTCATGTGATCTTTGGTGATGATAAATGTGATCATGAAGGAAGAGTATGGATCTAGTGGACACACTGGGATAAAGCTTTGTTGGAAAGAGTCAGAAATACCAAATGTTTATCAATTTGGCTTTTCTGCAACATTTTTAATGGACATTTTTAGTATATATTCAAGGGCTTTTTTGATAGAAAAATCATTGAAAGGCTCCTAGAGCATTATGGATCCACTGAATCTATTCATAATTTTCTTTGAAATGGGGTCAAAATAACACTTGTGATAAAATACATACCATCAGGTTATGTTGTTACTTTCATCCAGTGAAAATCTGTGGTTCAAGTGGGGGCGATTTTATAATACTTTATTGATTAACCATTCTTGGTTAGCAATTCTTTTGGTCATGCCATCAATAAACCATTTTACACCATAGCTAATACTGCAAAATTTCTTTTTGCTTTGAAGTAATACAAGTTTTGAAGACTGTTGAAAACACACATTTAGAATATTAATTGACTCATGGACACCTTGGGTACCAGGCATGCTTAGATGCTGTGGTGTGACTGGATGCTGAGGCAGTGCCTTGTGGGAGCAAGCAGAGCTGCTTTGGTACATGGGACCCTGGGTGTCCAAGGTTTGTTTCCTTCTGCTGTGATAAAACACCTTAACTAAAGCAACTTGGGGGAGTAAGGGTCTATTTTAGCTCACAATTCTAGCTAATAGTTCATCAAAGTAGGGAAGTCACAACAGCAGGAAGCTGAGCCAGCCAGTCACATCCGCAGTCAAGAGCAAAGGGACGGTGAATGCCTGCACACTTGTCCTTGGCTTGCTTTCCATATCTACTCTTAGACAGTCCAGAGCCCTGCCCGTGAAATAGTGTCACCCATATTTAGGCTGGCTCTTCCTACCTCGATTAATCCAACTAAGAAAATCTCTCATGGATATGACCTCATGCCAGGCTAACCTAGACAGCTCCTCCCCGAGGCTCCCTTCCTGGATGACTAAGTTATTTCAGTGGTAACCTTAGTTTGGACACTTGAGTAGGCCCAGGCATGTGTTTGCATTTCAGGCATGGTCGTCACATCCCAAGGGTGTCCTGTCCAGGGCTGGTGGAATGCTCGAAGTTCTCCTTCACTTGATGGTATGCTTCTGTGCTGATCCATATTAACACTGGGGTCTTATCAGGATGTTAAGGTGGGACGGGAAGAGCACTGGGCTTGAATCAAAACGTTTCTGCATGTATTAGGACCTTAGACAAGACGTTTGACTCTTGACCTATAAATAACATGGATGTCCACCATACAGGACTGTTTTGGAAAGATTAGAAATTAGTAAGAGTTCTGTATAAACTGTGGAATGGTTTGAAGATCTTACAAAACTTATCTCTGTCTCCCTCTCTCCTCCATTCTTTCTTTCTTTCCTATAGAGATTTCTTTCAGAACATCTTCCTGTCTCTCAGGAGTCCCTTTCAATTAAACCAATTCTCAGATACTTTCTGGTTACGGTGAAGGAGATAGACATGCGCTGTCAGGCAGTGGACTGTGCTGGGGTAGCCCTTGAGCCTAAAGGGACAATAGGAGATTGACACCAGGCCTCTGTCACATAGTCTCAGCCCAGCAGAGCCATCAGTCACATAGAGGCGGTGCCCTCAAGCCCTGACACATGCTGATGAAGCATCACTAACATCTCAGACCAAGCCAATAGGAAGCATCTGCTGTCAGACCCCACCTGCCCCAAATTTGCATATTAGATCCTTTCCAGAAGGAATAAAGCTGTGTGAGAATTACTCCATTGCCTGAGGGCATCTGTCCTATAAGAGCTGTAACACTTCCTGGGAAGAGAACACTCCCCTAAAGCTTTCAGTTCTAGAAGCTCCCCCGCACCTCTCTTGCTAGCCTAGCTCTCTGCACTGGCTAGTGCCTTTTCTACTTCCCTTGAAGGTTCAGCCAGGCTGGGCCAGAGTTCTCTGTAGATAGCGCTCCTTGCATTCCCTCCCACATTAACTCTGCCTGCCTTTCAGTCCCACAAGCATCAACGATGATACCATTCCTCTAAGAGAGTAAAATACGTCTTCCCATTTCTAGAAAAAGGTTAGGAATAGCATATGTTGCTGTCTGTCCTGTAGAGTATATCTGAAGAAAGCCACACTATTACTCACTGAGGCCAATGGCTCTCTGTATATTTGGATTAAGAAAACTCTATCAGTTGGCCTGGGAGCTGAATGACCCTTGTGTAAGTTAAGGAGAAAAAGCTCAATCCTCATTGCTTAGTTTGGTTTATCATTTAATTATGAGTGAAACTTCCTTCCCTTTTAACCAAATCAATAATAAAATGAAATATTGAAGATAGAACAAATTGGATTTTAGCACAAGGAAATTGTCAATAGCCACAGAGTAATGGCAAGCTGAGTTGAAAGTGACCCAGAAGTAACTTAATCTAATGTGTCATTCATTCTTAAGAGAGTGGGTCTCTGACCAAACAGCCCAGCAGGTGGAAGCATTAGGACCTCCTAGAAAATCCCAGCTTCACTCCCAAGGTATGCTCTGGTTTCAGATGTGATACTTTGCAGAAAAATATATTAGGGAACTATTCTATAAAATCTTCCCTTTGTGAAGAGCCACAGTGTAAATTAGAACACTAAGAGATCTATAAAAACACAGAAGAGGAAAACATTTTTTTATTTGTTTAACCCAGAATGTTCCTGCCTCACAGAGGTTTTCTTAGGATATGTTTCTTAGGAGGGGGGTGGGAAGCTGAAATAATTACAAATATTTTTATGRGTATTTTTTATATTTTCCTTTATTTTTTTCACCATTCATTCCAACCAATCCAGGCTGTAAAAGAAGATGACAGATAGCTTTTCCTTGTAATACTCGGTGTCTGATGGTCCCCTTAGGACTGATGAAGTGTGGATTGGAATTGAGAGGTCACAAGGGATAGAGAAACTTGCTAGCCTAGTAATCTGTCTTTCTGTAAGGCTTGATGCCTAAAATCTGCCCTAACTACTGCACTTGCTCAGAGAATGACCTTTCAAATCTGGTCAAATCAGAATCAAATCAGTACCGTCAGAATCTCAGCGCTCCCCATCATGGAATGGACAAGTTCTAGCTTTCTGGGCACAGCCTCCAGGATGCTGTAGGCAGCATACATATACTGGGGCACCCAGCCCATGCTTTAGGAATCTTTGTTGTTATGCCTCGATTTGGTATCAGGCAGCCCACCCTTTCTCTCAAATGACACACCAGTAGAAACTCTTTGTAGCTGTGTCTCCACTTTACTGTGTCACATCTTCCAGGCTTTGAAGCAGCTGGTCTCTGTGCTTTGGTGATGCTGGGAGAATAGTCTTTCCTCATCCGGTTGTTTATGTAGCACAGAATGCTTTATGTGGCACAGGATGCTGTGCTCGAAGCCAGTTTCATTGCATCTGTGAATTTGCCCCAATTCTCCACTATATGGATCTGTAGTAAAGTTATCACTACCCAGTGTTATTACTCTTGATTCTTATACATGCGTTATATTTTTGTCTTTTTACCTTATGTGTGCATGTGTCTTTTCTGAGACTGAAGAAGGGACCTGCATGAGCTTCCAAGGTTGAACAATGAAGCACTGCAACTGTGTGGCTTAGAAACAATAGAAATGTACAGCCTCACAGTTCTGGAGGCTGCTGGCCTGAAACCAGGTCTTGGTGAACTCAAGCTTCTTTTGAGAGCCATGGGAGAAATCCTTCCTTCTCCTTCTTGTTGTTGTTACTGGTGTCTGGTGTTGGCAATGGCTGTTTCCAGGTTCTGACATCTTACTCAAGGAGCAGAAGTAACTGTGCAGATTGCAAAAGTAGCAAGGAAACTTAGTTAAAAGCAAAGTGGTAGTGCAGGCCAAAGTATGCTATCAAGAGTAATAGAGTGCCCGAAGACCCAGGTTACGGGGGCTTCTTTTATGGGGTCTTAAGGAAAGAGGTGCTGATTATTAAGGGGGCACAGATTGGGTTTTTCTCACATTCCCCTGTTTCCAGGCTTGGGTCAGGACACACATCCTATCTATGCCTGTCCTGCCCCCTCCATCTGACAGACTTAATCAGTCTTTAAAAAATTTTTTGACTGTTGACTATTTGTTCATTCACTCTTTTTGTATAGTCTATTCATCAGGACCAGGTACAGYTAAAACCACAAAGCCTGCAGGGAATTAACTTAGAAACTTTGCAAATTCTGAGTCTGAGTCTTTGAGTCTTAGGCAGGCTTAAATGCACCTGTGGCTAATGCAATACCAGTATTTTCTGGATTGTCCTTTCGCCACCCTCAACATTTGGCCTGTACCTCACCCAAGGTCAGTTACAACATCTGGAAGAAGAAATGAGGATCACAAGGCAAATGCAGCATAAAGGAGGTCTCTTGTCAGTTGACATAGAACATTTATACTGCCATTTCCTTGGCTGCACTGGGTCTCAGGATCTCCTGATCAATCTTGAATTGGAAATATATATATAT
>BDUI01008884.1:35555-47211 GCA_002335545.1 Apodemus speciosus
GTTACTATGAGAAAAAATATGTATCACCAGGATAAAAACAGTGTTTATACCTAGATAGGGGATCTGGGAAGAGTGTTATTTTGGGAGTACACTCCAAACAGGGCTCTGCTCRGATGATTCTGAGCAGAGTGGTCACATGGTAGCTTTTGTTCTTTCATGTTGGTGTTCTTAGGGAATGAATTTTTTTCTTATTTGTATACATGTATTTGTATTACATGGTGTATGTACATGTTTGCATGTGTGTCAGTGCACATGTGTGTTTGCATGGAATGCACTTGCAACCTTGAAGTTGATCCTGGATGGTCTTCCTTGATCTCCTTCTACTTTGTTTAATGAGGCAGAGCATGCTGCTGCTGAATACGAGGCTCCCCAGTATCTGCAGTCTAGCCAGCCGGCTTGCCCTGGAGAGCCCCTGCTGCAGTCTCCTCAGTCCTGGGATTACAGAGGACTACCCTGCCTGCCTGCCTTTTCTGTGAGTTCTGTGGATCAGAACTCCGGTTCTCACTGGCAGGCAAGCACATTGTTTCCTGAATTACTTTCCTAGCCTATCAGGAGTTCTTAAACTCACAGGTTGGAGCCTGAGTCAAATAACTTTGCAGACAAATACCATTACTATGAGA
The DNA here is from genome assembly GCA_002335545.1 of Apodemus speciosus. Classification (NCBI taxonomy): domain Eukaryota; kingdom Metazoa; phylum Chordata; class Mammalia; order Rodentia; family Muridae; genus Apodemus; species Apodemus speciosus. The sequence continues at coordinate 36,176 of BDUI01008884.1, forward strand.
AGACAACTGGTTATATTTTGAATGTATTAGATTTAAGAGGACGATGACATATTAAATTCATCTCATACCTCAGGATAAAGGTCTGGAATGAAGACTTAGTTTTGGATAATATCTGCTTATAAACAACACTTGAAGCAACAAGGAGGATTGCAACAGTTCAAATGCAAGCAAGGAAACAGGCTGGAGCCTTATAGCATGACACAAGTTAAGTCTGGTGGCAGGGGAGGAATCTGCACGGGATGCTGAAAAACAGTGGTCTGTGGTCTGAGAGGCAAGCTATGGGAGTGTGGCTGAGAGAGGAGATGACTTCWAGAAAGTCACACTGGGAAGTATGACAATATTCCAAGATTAGAGATATCCCCAGACAAGGTAAATCCTGTGACACACTGGTGAGGAAGTGGAGTGCTGTGACTTGCAGAGTAGACAGGAGATGGCAAAATGAWGCTGGAGAATGAAAGYGGGTCTCAAGGTGTGGCTGTGAAAGACAGAGATGAAGGGAAGGAGGGGGGAAGAGTGAAAGCTGYAGAGGATGGTTGGAAAGGGACCGTGGGGAGATGATCTAAAGAAAGAYGTCCTGAGTGGTAGGAAATAAAGGTTGAATGTGGACTTGAGGGGAACAGTCACCAGTTAAGCTAAGGAAGAAGTGGAAGCCAGTAGGCAGAAACAGTTTGTGGAGGCATTCCATGTCTCTCAGGTAGCACTGAACAYGAAGATAAACCCAAAGCCCCTGGTTGTCTTTCTCCAAAGATGAGCATCTTAAGGGAATCTGGGATCATTCATTCWTTCAACATTCAATAGCAGATGCCTACACTAGCAAACTGGAGTATTGGTGGGCCATGACTGGGGATGACATCTACTGACCCAGAATTCTCAGTTGCTTATCTCTTTGCTGTAACCGAATTCCAGACAAGAAGTAGCTTAGGGGAAGAAGGATTTATTTTAGCTCACAGTTTCATGGATGGGGAGTCGCAGTGGTTAGGGCTCTGGCTGTGCTGGTAGGAACTGTTTGTATAATTTGTGACATTTCCTGGAAGCACAGGCTGTCAGGAAATGGGTTGGCTATAAATTTCACAACCTTCCAGTGACTCACTTCCTTCATTGAGGATCTATCTTGGAAGGTTCCATAAGGTCTCTGAACACCATCACCACCATCGTTTGACCACAACAGCTTGTGGGAGCTAGTTCACACTTAAATCGTAGTAGTGTGAGAGAAAATGTGTTTAATGGATGAAAATGCCCTCTGGGTGAATCTGTATTTGCTCAGTGTTTTCAGTCTTGATGGCACATGAGGATTTTTGTTCTTTGYTTTCTTAAAGTACCATGCTAGTCCTAGCCAGTCTGATTCTATCTGAGCCTCTGAGGACAGTGCATGAGCACTCATGGTTGTCAAAGTTCCTCAGGGATCCCTCATATGCAGTCAAGTGGATAAAGTAGGAATGAGCATGGAGTTGTTGGCATAGGGGGGTTGCTTTGCTGATACTGACAAGAGGGATGGGTATTTTAGTGGGTATTACTGGCATCTGCACTTGGCATCAGGGACCTCATAAGGCAGAATAATGCTTAGGAAGGCTACTAGATCTGGAGCAGTGGCTCTCAATCTTCCCAATGCTGTGACCATTTAATACAATCCCATGTATTAAATGTGACTCCCAACCATAAAATTATTTCACTGATACTTTGTAACTGTAACTTTGTACTGTTAAGGATTATAATGAAAACACCTGATTTGTATGATATCTGATAAGCAATCCCCAAAGGGGTCAAGATTCACAGGTTGAGAACCTCTGGTCTAGGGTGTTCTAATTATTTGAAGTTGAAACTCTTGCTGGAAGACAAGAAATGAGGCAGTGCCTGGGAGAGAGCATCTTAGCATTGTCTGCAACCGGACACCTACCTAGGAGGGCAGTGCACAGAACAGGAGGCAGCCTGGTACGATTTTCCACTGGGTGGTTACTATAACTTTCTGTGTCTTCAGTGTGCCTTGAGGAACTGGCCCTGTCTTGAGTGGGAAAGAGGAAAGAGGTTGAGCTTAGGAAAGCATGTCATGTTAGGAATGAAGGAAGGAATTGGAACCTGGAAGATGAAAAAGATTTGGGTGACTCTGATATTTGCATGAAGTAGCTAAAAGACTATCAGGTAAAATAGCAACGAGGTTCACTTTGCTTAGTTCCAGTATATAGACCAAAGGCTTGCTATTTAAGAGATTTCCTCTCCCCTGAAGGAAGACATCTTTGAAAACCCACGTCTACTAAGCATCTGAAGTAGGACATATGTACTTTTAGAGATGATCAAAGGACTGAATAGAAAGATTCTTAAATGCTCTTATAAAATTATATTTGCACTTTATGTAATAGTATGATTATATTTAAGACTCTCTAGTTAAGATTTCTAGAAAATTCTTTGATGTAACCATTAGGATAATTAAATAAAAGAAAACTAAAGGTTCCCTTCACATGCATTAGCTATTTCTGGCAAAATGAACTCTTAGATTTCTTTTTAAAAATCTAGTATAATATAGGTAAATATAGGTAGTAATATTAAAGTATTCAAGCTGGCATTTTATAAGTAAAGAGAGGACTTGCTCCTTTCAATGTGTATATTTATAGCTAAGCACATTAATAAAAATGTTTATGGGTTCTGACATTTTTGGAATAATCTATTAGGCAATACTCCCTGTGTTTTATAGAAGTGGGTCAGTATTTTTTACCAGAGGATGAATTTAGGCATGAAGAAATCTTTGGACTTGAAGAAGGTCATAGCTGAAGTCATTACTGCAGCCAAGAATAGCCAGCTGTCAAAAGTAGACAAGTATGCATTTGCTCACAGCCACCGCAACCCAGAGCCAGGTATGAAAAAACATACCTTTCTTCCCAGCAGTAGGGATGTAGAGGTAGGGGGATCATAAGTTCAAGAATATTCTCAGCTACATAGTGAGTTCAAGACCAGCTTGGGATACAGGAGGTTCTGTTTGGAAAACCGAAACCAAACCAACCAAACAAAATCAACAACATAGAGGTGACTATAGAAGCTTGCAAGAAAGATAATCACTAGATAATTGCATGGAATTAAGTGGAAGAATGCTGATAATCCCCTCTTCCCAGAGCTGCAAAGAGTGCATGATAGTAACTGAGAGGGTTTGATTGCCAATAATGCTGATCTTGAGTTGGGATTGAGTAGAAAAAAAAAGACAGTTTATGCTACATATAGGTACATTAAAAGTGCATAACATATCCAGCCCATGGTTGTGATGGTGGTAATGATGGGGTGATTGTCTGTTCTAAACTTTCAGGGTGAATAAAAAGGCAACAAGAAGAGAACAGAGCTACAGGTCCCTCTGATGAAGATCTGGATGCCACTGCTGTTGCTGTTGCTGGTGCAGAGAGCAGAGGAGGCTCCTCTCTATGAAAGTAGGAGTCATAGAGACTCCTACTCTATGAAAGTGATAATGTTCTTTGAAACTCTTGAGGACAATAGGAATTGAAAAGTCTCCAGGAAGTGTGAGTGGCACACACCCCAAGACATTTAAAATTTGAGAAATAGAAAATTTCTCTTTACAATGAAGAATAGACACAACAATGATATCAAGGGCCATTGAGGTAAGGTGGATTTGTATTTTGATGTAAGGTTTTTATTTGTTTTGTAAGTAAGTATAAGCTTAATCTAAACCAAGTCTCCTGTACTTTATAAGTAGAACCACACCTTTGTTTTTATCAAAAACCCCAAATGCATTTTGAATTATGAAACTGAAAGTAACATACCAAATAGCCTTGCTTAGGAAGATCCTGGGATGCCATGAGATAACCATGATGACCCATGCACAGTCCCTTAAACTATAGAAGCCATTGCATCTCTAAGTTGCTGTTGCAACCTGTGAGCACCTCCCCCACGGGGAGGGATGCTTCTTTCAATAGATTATTCTTTTACTCATGTGCATTGTTGATGGATGGGTAAAGGATGGAACCCTCAAGCTGGGGAATTAGGTAATGGTGAAAGCATCTTCACTACTGTCCAGTGTAGGCTTAGATTCTTCAAAGCCTACTTTGCTTAGGGTTCTTTGATGCTTCACCCCCACTTCTAGCTCACTGACCAAAGGTTGGGGAGAAAGATGGTTAATAGGACAAAAGGGGCTGGGAACATGTTTAGAAGTCTTTCCAGATGAATTTGAGAATTACTTTTTCCATGTCTTTGAAGAATTGTGTTGGGATTTTGATGGGGATTGCATTGAATCTCTAGATTGCCTTTGGTAAGATGGCTATTTTTACTATGTTAATTCTGCCGATCCCTGAGCACGAGAGATCTCTCCATTTTCTGAGATATTCTTCAATTTCTTTCTCGAGAGACTTAAAGTTATTGTCATACAGATCTTTCACTTGTTTGGTTAGAGTTACTCCAAGATATTTTATATTATTTGTGGCTATTGTGAAGGGAGTTGTTTCCCTTATTTTTTTTTCTCAGCCTATTCATCATTTGTATAAAGGAAGGCTGATTTATTTGAGTTAATTTCATATCTGGCCACTTTGCTGAAGTTGTTTATCAGCTGGAGAAGTTCTCTGGTAGAATTGTTGAGGTTGCTTATATATACTATCATAGCATCTGCAAATAGTGATACCTTTATTTCTTCTTTGCCAATTTGTATCCCCTTGATCTCTTTTTGTTTTCTTATTGTTTTAAATAGCACATCAAGTACTATATTGAATAGATATGGGGAGAGGGGGAATCCTTGTCTTGTCCCCAATTTTAGTGGGATTGCTTCAAGTATCTCTCCGTTTAGTCTGATATTTGCTGTAGATTTGCTGTATATTGCCTTTATTATGTTGGGTATGGTCCTTGAATTCCTGATCTCTCCAATACTTTTAACACGAAGGGGTGTTATATTTTATCAAATGCTTTTGCTGAAGCTAAAGAGATGATCATGTGATTTTTTTCTTTGAGTTTGTTTATATAGTGGATTATGTTAATGAATTTTTGTATATTGAGCCAACCCTGCATCCCTGGGATGAAGCCTACTTGATCATGGTGAGTGATGGTTTTGATGCATTCTTGGATTTGGTTTGCAAGAATTTTATTGAGTATTTTTGCATTGATAGTCATAAGTGAGATTGGTCTGATTTTCTCTATTTTGGTTGGGTCCTTGCGTGGTTTAGGTATCAAAGTAATTGTGGCTTCATAATATGAATTAGGTAGTGTTCCTTCTGTTTCTATTTTATGGAATAGTTTGAGGAATATTGGTATCAGATCTTCTTTGAAGGTCTGGTAGAACTCTACACTAAATCCATCTGGCCCTGGGCTTTTTATGGTTGGGAGGTTTTTAATGACTTCTATTTCCTTATGGGATATGGGCCTGTTTAGATAGTTTATATGCTCTGGATTTAACTTTGGCATGTGGTATCTGTCTAGAAAACCATCCATTTCATCTACATTTTCCAGTTTTGTTGAGTGTAGGCTTTTGTAATAGGATTTGATGATTTTTTGAATTTCCCTCTGTTTCTTTTGTTATATCTCCCTTTTCATTTCTGATTTAGTTAATTTGGATACTGCCTCTGGACCCTTTAGTTAGTTTGGCTAGGGGTTTATTTATCTTGTTGATTCTCAAGAACCAGCTTCGGTTTTCGTTGATTCTTTGTGTTGTTCCCTTTGTTTGTATTTGGTTGATTGCAGTCCTGAGTTTGATGATTTCCTGCCATCTACTCCTTTTGGGTGTGCTTGCTTCTTTTTGTCCTAGAGCTTGAAGGTGTGCTATTAAGTTGCTATGGTGAGATCTCTCCAGAATCTTTACCAGGGCACTTAGTGCTATGAATTTTCTTCTTAGTACTCCTTTCATAAAACACATAATAGCGAAAACAATTCTTAACAATAAAAGAATGACTGGAGGGAAATCACCATCTCTGACTTCAAGATTTACTACAGACTAATAGTGATAAAAAAAACTGCATGGTACTGGTACAGAAAAAGACATGTTGATCAATGGAATAGAATTGAAGACCCAGAAATAAAACCACACATGCACACTTGATCTTTGACTAAGAAGCCAAAAATGTACAATGTAAAAAGGAATATCTTCAATAAATGGTGTTGATCTAACTAGCTATCTGTGTGTAGAAAAATGAAAATAGACCCATATTTGTCACCTTGCACAAAGTTCAAGTCCAAGTGGATCAAGGACCTCAACATAAAACCAGATACACTGAATCTAATAGAAGAGAAAGTGGCAAAGAGCCTTGAACTCATTGGCACAGGAGGAAACTTCCTAAACAGAACTCCAATGGCTCATGCTCTAAGATCAAGAATTGTTAAATGGGACCTCATGAAACTGGAAAGCTCCTGTAAGGCAAAGGACAGTCAATCAGGCAAACAGGAAACCTACAGATAGGGAAAAATACTCACTAACCCCACATCCGATAGAGGGCTTATATCAAAAATATATAAAGAACTCAAGAGACTAACCACCAAAAACCCAAACAACCCAGTCAAAAAATAGGGTATAGAACTAACCCAAGAATTAACAGTGGAATCCTGAATGGCTGAAAAGCACCTAAAGAAATGTTCAGAATCCTTAGTGGTCAGAGAAATGCAAATCAAAATGACCCTGAGATCCCACCTTATAACAATCAGAATGGCTAAGTTCAAAACCTCAGGTGACAACACATGTTGGTGAGGATGTAGAGAAAGAGGAACATTCCTCCATTGCTGGTGGGATTACAAACTGGTACAGCCACTCTGGAAATCAATCTGTAGGTTCCTCAGAAAATTGGAAATAGATCTACCTGAAGACCCAGCAATACCACTCTTGGGAGCATAACCAAAAAATGCTCTACCATGGCACAGGGGCATATGTTCCACTATGTTCATAGTGGCCTTGTATGTGATAGCTAGAAGCTGGAAACAACCCAGATGTCCAAAGACAGAAGAATGGATACAGAAAATGTGGTTCATTTACACAATGGAGTATTACTCAACAATTAAGAATGAGGACATCCTGAGTTTTGCAGGCAAATGGATGGAAAATATCATCCTGAATGAGGTAACTCAGACCCAAAAGTACACKCATGGTATGTACTCACTAATAAGTAGATATTAGCCCCCCCAATAGTTCAGAATACCCAACCCACAGAAGTCTAACAGAAGTCAATACTTCAGTCCACAGAAGTCTAAAAGGTCAACAAGCTGAAGGGCCCAAGTCAGGACACCTCCCACTTGGAAGGGAGAAGGAATCAATCACAAGGGGGAGGGAAAGAAGGGCCTGGGAAGGAGTGGGAATGGGGCAGGGGGAAGAGGAAAACATGATCTGGTATTGGGTGGGTGGGGGGAAAGGACTGAAGTCCTGATTGCCAGCAGAAAGAATGGAAACAGGCAACCTCGGGAGGTAGGAGAATTGGGGGACCCTCCAGAATATACCAGAGACCTGGGAGGTGAGAGATGCTTGGGACTCAAAGGAAGGGACCCTAGATGAAATGCCCTACAGTGGGGAGAGGGAACTCATAGAGCTCCCCTCCAGCAGAATGACAGGGCATCAAGTGAGGAATGAGGTTACTATCCTACCGTCAAAACTCTGACCCATAATTGTTTCTGTCTAAAAGGACTGCAGGGATGGAAATGGAGAAGAGCCTGAGGCCCTACGTGGGATCCAGCTCAAGGGGTGGCCCCAAGGCCTGACATTATTACTGAGGCTATGGAGTGTTCACAAAAAGGGACCTATCATGACTGCCCTCCAAAAGGCCCAACAAGCAGCTGAAAGAATCATACCCAACCAATGAGCAGAAGCTGTGGGAAAGGCTAAAAGAAGCTGAGGAGGAGGTGACCCTGTAGGAGGACCAGACAATTAATCTCAACCCCCAAGATCTCTCAGATACTGGACTGCCAACCAGGAAGCATACACCAGCTGATATGAGGCCCCCAACATATAGACAGCAGAGGACTGCTCGGTTCAGTCAGAGAAGATGCATCTAACCCTCGAGAGACTGGAGGCCCCACGGAGTTTAGAGGTCTGGTGGGGTAGGGGTGGGGTGGGGACATCCTTGTGGAGACAGGGGGCGGGGAGGAGGTATGGGATAGGGAACAGTCGGAGGGTAGACCAGGAGGGGAATAAAATCTGGAGTGTAAAAAAACAAAAAATAAAAAAGGAAGTAATTCTTTGGGGGTGATTCTAGTCTTCATTATCAGAATATCAGCAGTCCAGTCCAATAGCAAACATAAAACATGAATCAGTAGGAGCGGCTCAATCCAGAAAAACCTCAAGTCTCCCCCAGTCCGCACAAGTCCAGAGAAGCAGCCAGAATACCATGAGAGAGTCTTTGGTGCTTTTCTGTCTGTGAAGTCATGACAAGCTAGGATCAGCAAAGTATCGCAAGTTCAAGCAACACAAGAGTGTTGTTCACTTCCTGTTGGCTTATACTCACACTATTTCCCAGCATTACATACCTTCTCAAGTGTCTGCCTCACCAAAGCATCCTCTCACATGTCTGTTTCAGCAAAACATTCTCTCATAAGACAGCTTCCGGGAAAAAACACCACATGACATAATTCCAAAGAAACCAGAAGTTTTCACTTCAGTCCGGGATCCTGTGGTGGGAATTGAATGGTTAAGTAAAGGTGAGAAACAAGAGATAATGCATCTAGAAGGCTCTATCCACTAAGTCTGGCTTTCAGAGGGGCTGTTAAAAAGCATACTCATCCCCAGATATACCAAATATAATATCCACAAAGGAGCTTCTGTGAAGATGCTCTGTTGGGGAGCAGTGCAAATCAAAGTGATACGAAATGACTACACATTAGAAGCTAATGTATTATATAAAGCGAACTGGAGAACGCTAAATGATGATGAAAATGCAGAACAACAGTGACTTTTTACTGGTCCCTGGTGAGAACTAAAAATGGCAGGAAAGATGTTTCAGAGATTAAAAGCACTGTATCCTTTCCCAGAGGACCTGGGTTCAAATGCAGCACCCGTATGGAGGCTCAAAACTATCTGTTACTCCAATCTCAGTGTACCTGACATTGTTCTGGCCTTCTGAGGTACTTCACACACCTGGTGTATAGATGTGTATGCAGACAAAATACTCRTGTACATAAGAATATAGAACTACTAGATAATCCAGTTGTCTCACTCCTGGGTACATATCCAAAGGAAATGAAATCAGTAAGTCAGAGAGACATGTGTGCTCTCATGTTTGTTGTAACACTATTCAGAACAACAAGCAAACGGAAGTGACCTAAATGCTCATCAGGGACTTAATAGGTGGGTAAAGAAAATGTGGTACATATGGACAACAAAATACTGCTTAGCCATGAAAATGAATGGAATCCTGCCATTTGTGACAACGTGTATGGAACCTGAGATTGTTGCGTGAAGCGAAATATATCAGGCGTAGAAAGACAAGTACCATGTGCTCTTACAATATCATGTATATGTGGAATATAAAATGTTGATCTCAAAGGTCTGGGTAGAAGAATGATGATCACCATTGCCTGAGGCAAATAGAGAGGAAGGGGAGATGTTGATCAATGAGTACTGAGCTTCAGTTGGATAGGAATCAGGAGCTCTAGAAAGCTATGGTACAAAAAGGTTACATAGATAGACATTGTGTAACATACATCTCAAAAGCTAGAAGAAAGGAGGTTAAATGTTTTCCTGTCAAATTCTCCAACCAGAATGGCTAGGTTCAAGAAATGAGATGACAAAATTCTGTGCTGATCTTACTTATTGTTGGTGGGAATGTAAATTACTGCAGACACGATGGAAATCAGAGTGGAGGTTTCTTTAAAAAGTAAAAATAGGATCCACACAACACAAAGACAAACCCAAAGAGCTCTGTATCCTATTACAGAGACACTTGCATGTCCACACTCGCTGATGCTCTCTTCATGATAGCAAGGATGTAGAATCAGCCTACACATCCACCAACAGATGAATGGATAACAAAGATGTGGTACATTTAGTAACCTAATCACCTTTTAGGATGTTTGGGATCCCAAAGCCTTGCCTTGTCAGTTTGCTATATTGATAACCCTGTGACTTTGTAATGGGGGGAAGAGGGATTCTGTCATAGGTGGTAACAATTTCAAGTTAAAGGGAGGTGATCACGTTTCCTTGACATTTAGAAATATGGATGTTTATAAGTTGATGTTTCAGAAATAAAGCTGCACCTTGCTGTTGAGTATACACTTGGTGTAATGGGTTTCTCTCCACTGCGCCAAAATGAATTGTGGATAACACATCTTAACAATGCACACTTTACGACAGGGCGAGTCTGGCATGAAGGGAATAGAATGGCCTCTGAATCTACTGAGGGCAGTAAGGAAGCAATTTTATTTTTCTCATTATGCTTGGAAGATGACAGATAATATTTTGCTGTTATTAAGTTGAAATTGCTTTCAAGTAACTCACTAACAATGAACTCTGGCCTGGTCACAGCCTGGCATCTCAGAATCCTTATGGGACATCAGAAAAAATTTAAAAGGACAAGTGTGATGTTAATGTGCTTCCAGTCACAGGTCTGCTAAGAATGACTAGTCTGGAAGTTGACTTTTAGACCTTTGAGTTCAGACTCATGTGTAAGCGTTGACAGGTGATGGATGCCCTTGCTTCAGATCCTTCACTGCCGTGGGGCTCAGCTTTCAAAGTGTCACTTTTCCTAATTCCCTTTCTAATCATGGTCATTTACTCTGGCATCTGCCGATGTCTGTAGCTGGAATGATATGTCCACCTGAGGTCTTTCTTCTTCACCTCTTAGGGACTCACTGAATGACTGTCAGATCCTCTTTCCTTGTTCTTGTTCTTTCAATGAACATCAAAATCCCAACTCAGTTCTCCATAGAGTTAGAAAGAGCAATTCTCAAATTCATCTGGAATAACAAAAAACCCAGGATTGCTAAATCTATTATCAACAGTAAAAGAACTTCTGGGGGAATCAGTATCCTGGACCTCAAGCAATACTACAGAGCAGTAGTGTCAAAAACTGCATGGTATTGGTACAGTGACAGGCAGGTGGATCAATGGAATAGGACTGAAGACCCAGAATTGAACCCACACATCTATG
>BDUI01008885.1:31413-45201 GCA_002335545.1 Apodemus speciosus
GGAGTGGGTCCTTTTTTATCTGCAGCCCAGTGGTGGTAGAGAATGACATAAGCAATTGGTAGGTCCTCAAGGACAGGCCTACAGAATTGCCCAAACACTAACATTATTATATGTATCTGAGTTCATGTGAGACTAAGTGCAGGGCTCTCCTTGGTCCCTTATGAGATCCTCTGTAGAATAAGACTGGGCTAGAGAAGTAAGGCAAACAGTCTTGCTTCGGGACATAGAGCCAAGATTAGAGTCCTTATAAAAAATAGCTTTACAGCCCAGGTAACCCTGCTGCTTTTGACCAGAAAAAAGACAAAATTGCTTCTTGCTTTGTAATTTGAGAGCCAAGCAACTAAAGCAAACCAGGGAAATACTATTTCCCCAAGGAAAAGATACATAAAGAGCTAGTTTTAAATAGTTTTTTTGTTTGTTGTTTTTTGATTAAAAAATAAAGGTGCATAAAGATGATTTCTGAAAATTTCCCTTTTCATTCTCAATTCTTGCAACATGTACATCAACAAAGTAGATGATGTGATGGAGAAGCTTAACTGATACAGAAAGTATGTATGTATGTTAATGCATACAGACATACATGCACATACATATACACATAGATGCATACACACATATACATGCATACACACATAGATACATACCCACATAGATACACATATACATACATACATGCATACATACACACATAGATACATACACACTCATATATACACATATAGATACATACATACACACATACATACATACACACTCATATATACACATATAGATACACACATAGATACATACACACATACACACAAATGTACACACATACATACATACATACACACATACATACATACTCATACATACACATATAGATACATACATACACACATACACACAAATGTACACATATACATACATACATATACACATTCATACACACACAAACATACACACATACATACACACACAAATAAACACACATATGCATACACAATACATATACACAAACATACACATACATAAATACAAACACATACATACACACAAACATATATGCACATACATACACATATACATATATACACATAAACATATATACATGTACAGACATACATACACACATATACACAATACATATATACACATAAACAAACATATACACATACATACACACATACATACACACATACATTCACACATAAACACATACATATGTACACACATGTATGCACACATGTACATATACACACATGCATGCATACATATATGCATACATACATACATACACACATACACACATACATACTTGTACTCAGAAAGCTGCTTTTGTTTTAAATCATCAGTAGATTAAGACAAATAACAAGTCACTGGAAAGAAGGGTTTTCAGCGTCTCTCAAATTGTCAGATACTCAAAATGTTCCTGGGGAGGAAACAGAGATGACCACAGTGAAGAAGGTGAGGGAATCTAGATCTTTGAACAGGACAGAGACCTTCCTGGGCCTCACTGGCCAGGAATATTTACCATGGGATTTTCTAAGAAGTGAGTTTTGGCTAGCTGTGGTGAAGTCATGAATCACAAAATAATGACATTGTGAGTTGTAAACAGTTTTAATTTATACAGGTGACATTTAAAATGCTAATCAGACCTTCAGATAATTGCTGGAAGTCAGGAAGCTGCTGCTGGGAACTCTTCCAGGTTCTATGGAACTCCTTCAAAACAGCCAGATCTGTGAAGGTGTTTCTGGCGTGGCAGATTTGAGCTTTGACTTCCACAGAGCCAAAGAAGTCTGAGTGACTGTGAACTTCTGGTGACTCTCCAGTAATTGAAATCTAGAGACCACACAACAGAAGCACTGGGTGAGAACTCATCCCAGTGAGAGAAGATTTCAATTTAGTCTCTGTGGTTTGGTCTCCTTGCAAGTGAGGATGTATCAGTACTGAGAAAATTAGCTGTCTTTCACCAAGTCTGACTTTGTGTGTTGATTTCACGCCCCGGCAGGGGCAGGGTGTTGGGAGGGGGTGGAGACCCACTGAGAAGTTTATTTCCACCTATTGACAGTATATTCCAAGTGTCTCAGTAGTGTGTTTGTCCAATAATCAGTGAAAGCTGGAGTGCCTGCCCTATGTGACCAGATGTGATAGACAGGGCTCCACGGAGGTTGTACATGGAGGGCATTAGCATGTCCAAATGATATATACTGACACATTTATACACACACACATACATACATACATACTACATACATACTACCTACCTACCTACCTACCTACCTACCTACCTACCTACATACATACATACATACATAGACATCAAAATCCTGATAAGCATCATATTGAAATCAAAACCAGGTAATGGGATACAGTGGATGACTAAGAACTTCATCTAAGTAAAGGCATGGAAGTAGAGTAAGCAAGCGCAGCAGTCCTCAGGGGGGAAGGAGGCGGGTCTTTAAGAGTCAGGCATGGACCATATAACACAGCAGCTGGAGAGATAGCTCGGTGGCTAAATGCACTTGTCATTCTTTCAGGGGACCAGGCTTCAGTTCTCTGCACACATATGATGGCTCACAACTATGCGTAATTCCAGTTCTAGGGGATCCAATATCTTCCTCTGTTTTCCGTGGTCCCTCAACTCAGACTGCACAAACATATACGTGTAGGCAAAACAATCATATACATAAAATAAAATAAACCTRAAGGGAAGGAGCGATAGGAAGTCAAGTTCACAGAAACAAGACAGAGTTCTTGCTGAGTTTCAGGGAAGTCTATGTGGATGATCTGTGGTGTGTCCCTTTTGAAAGACAGCCTGTGACCCTTGATAGATGCCTATAGATGGTGCTCTCCATTTCACTGGGAAAGCAATGGCATCTGAAGTCCTTTCCCATTTTGAATAACAGTATATCTGTATACACACATGTGTATATGTATATATGTATGTATATACTGTTTGTTGGAAGATGTATTCCTGGAAAACCTCTCTGACACTTGAACTTAGTTTTCTTGGCCTTTTACAGGGACACAGGAGCCCTATTTAGTCAAAAAGTGAATAAAAAACAAGATAGAAGATGAGATATGGAAAAATGACAAAGTATTCTACAAAGGAATGCATGCGACAGAGTGAGTGGGCATTGGAGAGCGGCAAACCCATTTCTTGTACTGACAGCTCTCTTCACCAGCTCCTTGTGACCACTTACTTGATGCTAAGGGCATCCAACGTCTAGTCTCTCTACACAACATCAGTTTTCATCTACATCTTTATGCTCATAATAGTGTTTAAACAAAGTGTAGCAAAGACCCTCCTTCAGTGTATTGCCTCTAGTGCAGGCTTGACTCACAGATACTAAATGATTGCTTCAGAGTTAATTAACTTTTCTCTACTGGTTCAGTTGTGCTTTCTGGTCTGTCATGACACATCTCACTTTAAAGGCTTCAGGGAGCAGAGGAAGCCCTGAGGGAGTGTAAGCAGTCCTGAGTAAATGTGTATTGTTGATATGAGCACAACCAAGCACTTGAAGGCTTTGGACCCATGGAAAACYGGCAAAGCCATTCTCTATATGTGCCAGACTTAAGAGTAGTGGCAAAGATTTTCTTGGGGTCTGTGTAAGAGCATTTATGGATGGTTGACCAGAATGTGAAATGAACAGTAACTGACGGTGCTTCTTCCTCCTCTAGAATGTGTATAGCCTGAGGATCTGAGATTGCTACCAAGGAGACCTCCTATGAAGACTACCTAACCATTCCATCTGTGTTGTTCTTTTTTTTATTTTCATTGGATATATTCTTTATTTACATTTCATTTCCCTTTTCCTGGTTCCCCGCCCCCCAAAGGTCCCACATTCCCTTTTCCCTCCCCCGTGTTGTTCTTAATAATCATGCTGAGGTTCTGGGCTGCCACCAGACCCCAGCTTTCCTGAGTGTGTGTCCATGAGTCTGTCTGTTCTTTCTTCATTCCCTCTTCAACTCTAGTCAGGAGTCCAGTATCCAACCCAAACACTCTCAATTGTTGCTTCAATTCCTACTGTGAACACGATTTACTTGCTTGCCTTCTTATAAAACACTTCCACTTATTGTATGGGAGGTTGCATACCATGTGGGCATGTGGAGACAGGAGTACAGCTTTCGTGGGGTGCTGTTTTCATTTTCCTGTGGATTCTGGGACTTGAACTCAGGGCATTTGAGTTCTGAGACTGCTACCAAGGAGACCTCCTATGGAGACTACCTAACCATTCCATCTGTGTTGTTCTTAATAAACATGCTGAGGTTCTAGGCTGCCACTAGACCCCCGCTTTCCTGACTGTGTGTCCACGTCTGTCCTTTCTTCATTTCCTCTTCAACCCTAGTCAGGGGACCAGTCTGACTTGCACAGTAGCACTTTTCCACGATGAGCCATCTCACTGCCTCTGCCTGCTCTCTGTTAAGCCTGCATACTGCTGACTGAATCACTTGGAAGCCATATTGATGGCTTGCATTCCCTGGGAGAGTTTGTGTCTTCAGGCAGAAGCTGTATGCTATGAGAACAGTTTTATAAAGATCTGATGAGTAGCTTTGTGAATGCCCGTGAAGGTCCATCGAATGCTAGTCTGAGCTTGAGGAAGGCTCGGTGGTATTTTCACTTTTTAACAACCCTGGTTGTTTACATGATATAAAATATCTCTTTATTATTTATTTTGGATAATTCCTCTAGTTTCCTTACCTGCTCTGAAGCTAAGGTGAACTTCCTACAATGAGTTTTAGATGACTCTACTTTTTCTCTCCTTTGGGTTAACACAGTAAAGGTTTCATGCCCCTTGGTGTGTGATTTTTTTTAAATTAGATATTTTCTTTATTTACATTTTAAGTATTATCCCCTATCCTTGTTTCCTCTCCAAAAACCCCCTATCCCACCCCCCCCACTCACCAACCCACCCACTCCCACTTCCCCTGTCCTGGCATTCCCCTACACTGGGGCATCGAGTCTCCTGGGTGGTATTTTTACAGTATCTTTGCGGGCCTATGATGAACCCCATCTCCCATTCTTTTTCCAGGTCGATAAGCAGCCTTTCCCCTGTTATATAATCTGAATGGCATCTGACTGTATGATATGATATCTGCTATATTATAACTTTCACACCCTGGAGCTTTGTGTCACATTGAACATAATGACACAGATTTGTCTCAGAATTTCTTGAAAAATTTTGTCATTACCTTTTTTTGTGCCTCATATTTTTAATATTATTTTTCTTCTCTGAGGGCAAAGGTTAATCTTGTTTTAGATGACTCTACTTTTTCTCTTGTTGTAGTGTCTATGGGCTATGGAGTCAGGGTCATGGGTTCAAACCACACCTCTAAGACTTAAAAGTTGTGCAACTATAGACAACTCATTTAACCTTTCTGAGCTATGTTTCGGTATCTGTAAAATATGCCTGTTTCATACACAGCTGGACATAGGCCTCCCTGCACATATGTAGCAGATGCGCAGCTTGGTCTTCATGCGGGTCCTAAATTATTGGAGTGGGGGCGATCCCAAAAGCTGTTGCCTGTCCTTGGGATATGTTCTAGCTGGGCTTCCTTGCCTGGCCTCAGTGGGAGAGGATGCACTTACCCCTGCAGAGACTCAATATGCCAGGGTTGGGGGATACCCAAGGGGGCCCCCACCTTCTCTGAGGAGAAGGGGATGGGGGAAAGGATTGTGGGAGGGCATGGAGGGCATGACCGGGAAGGGAACAGTGACTTCCCAGCAGGCTCCTGAAAAGGAAGAGGTGCTAGGAAAAAAAAGAAGGAAGAAATTCAATAATACCCTACATGAATTTACATGGAAATGGTACACAGTGGACATACAAATACACTGCTAAGTTTCCCAAAAGGGGGAAACACAGCAAAAATTTTCTCTTTTTTCTACCTTCACCTCAGGGGTCAACAGTAGGTATAAACTTTGCTTGGATCAAGAGGTCAGGCTTTGTTTTGGGGCTGCAGTTGTGATGGGTAGTTCCTGAGATTAGAAGATAGGAGGGTTAACGAACATCATGTGTCTTAGCTTCACTGACAAATTTTCCTAGTCCTACTGAGGTGCCTCTCTCTCTCTCTCTCTCTCTCTCTCTCTCTCTCTCTCTCTCTCTCTCTCTCTCTCCTTATTTGTTGGTTTGTTTATTTATTAGTTATTATTTATTCGTGTATATGAGTGGAGACATGTGCTGCCACAGCGAGGTCGGGGACAATCTCAGGTGAGGGTCCTTGCTTTCTACCTTCTTTGAGACAGGGTCTCTCTTTTTGTTGTTTGTTGCTGTGTATGCGAGACTAGCTGGCCCAAGAAGTCCCTGGGAGTCTCTTGTCTCTTCCTCCCATCTTGCCATGGGGGTGCTGGGATGACAGACTTGAAGCATTCCAAAAATGACAGGCTTTCCTGGGTTCTGGGAATTCAAACTCACATCCTTGTGCTTGTCCACATCCATTTTCTGTGGGTTGATGTTCTGCTCCTAGATAGCCACTGCTTTATAAAGTCAGGCCAAAGTATCACCACAGTGGTGGATGAAGTTCAAACAACTGACAGCTTGGTGCCACTTGCTGACTCAGGGGCACAGAGGCAAAGCGAACCCACTTGGTAGACCTACTTTTCATACACCTGTTTCTAGTCTTCTCAAATTCTCTCAGACCACACAGCAGGCTGAGATTTTCCCACCCACCTTTCCTTCCCTCTCTCCATCTCTAGGGTCAGGCTTGACTTGCAGCATGACAGCTTCCTCACCCTCTCCAGCCCCCTGCCAATTATTTTCTGTGTGGTTTCTTCCCAGAATCAAATCCTTACTTGTTTAATCCTGCCTTGGTGTGTGTTTCTCAGATGACAAGGATAGCAACTAGAGAATTGCTTTTCTGTATCTTTTCTTTTTTTCCATGTGCTGGTTAGTTTTTTATGTCAACTTGATAGAAGCTAAAGTCATCTCGGACTTTAGATCTCTCAGAGAAAATGCCTCCATAAGATCTGCCTGTAAGGCATTTTCTTAATTAGTGATTGTTGGGGGAGGGCCCATCCCATTGTGGGTGGTGACATCCCTGGGCTGGTGGTCCAGGGTTCTATTATACAGCAGGCTGGACAGCCATGGTGAGCAAGCCAGTAAGCAGCACCCCTTCACGACCTCTGCATCAGCTCTTATCTTCAGGTTCCTACCCTGTTTGAGTTGTTGCCCTGATTTCCTTTGATGATGATATGGAGGTGTAAGTCAAATGAATCCTTTCCCCCACAACTTGCCTGTGAGTCATGATGTTCTATCACAGCCATAGAAAGCCTTTCACTAAGACACCTTTTTCTCAACCTCATTTATGTTTTTCCCTGAAACCATCACTTTCTCCGGTCATTTGGTTCCTCCTTTCTGTTAGAGTTTTTCTTTTTTTTTTCTTCTTTATAAATAATTTCTATGATTTCTCTTTGGGATCCTGATGCCTGTGGTCTTGTTTGCCAGTTACATGGTTGGGAAGGGGAGCTAGGATCTTTGTCACCTATCTTGAAAGTCTGATTTTCTATCTTGTGAACTGCTTCCTTTCAGCACACAGAATGCATGTGCATTGACATGGAAGATGAATTGAACCTCTGGAGTTCTCTATTTCAATTTCTATCCATGGGGGATTCACTTGTTTTATTTCCTTCTCTCCATTCTCAGAGCTATTTGGAGAAATAAAAGATATTCTCATCATTTCATAGGCCAGAAGAGAGACTCTCAGCCATTTTCAATGCCTTGCCTAAGTATGGGAGCCATAGAGTTTCCACTGAGGATGACTTTTTATTTGTCCTATGACTTTCAAGGCTTTTGATGAACATATTGTCCTGTAGGTATAATATAGAAGCGGAGGCAAGGGCAACAGGGACTCACAGGCATTTGGACCAGAATTGCAAGGACTGAGCATGTTCAATGGAAAGAGCTGGCCTTGGAGCATAGACTTTAGTTTTAGCTGTATTCTTGCCTGTTTTCTGAATATGAAAGTCCTGAATGGAAAAAAAAATGAAGGTTTCAGCCAGTTAAAAAAGACTGTGTATGGCTGATTGAATCCTATTCTCTATTCTGCTCTGTGTACTAGGACTTAAAAAATGCATGATGAACCACACTTGCCCAGTGCTGATGTTTTATTCGGTTTCATGTGGTCTTCCTGCTGCCTGCTGCCTCACTAGAGGCTCTTTCTGAAGGCATTATGCCAGAAATGATGCAACAACCAGAAAAAGGGAACAATTGTTGTTTCTCTGTCTACTGTAAACAGCCTCATTTGGACACATTTATTCCAAGCTATTTTTACTAAGAGACCAAAGCAGAGAAAGTAGGGAGGAAAGAGTGGTGAAGAGGAAAGAAGTAAGGACAACAGAAAGAGAAGCAAAGTGGGCAAAGAGAGGGCAAGGGAGAGGGGTTAACAGAGAAATGGCAGAGGAAGGTGGGTCAGATGGGAATAAGAGGGGATGAATGGATGTAGGACTGACTTAAGTAGAGAATACTATGCTCAGATTGGGTGGAGGAGCACTGGGTCTTGAGGGATGAGGAGGAGTTTGTCCCATTGCTCTTAGTAAAGGGCAGGGTGTTCAAAGATAGAAAGCTATGGTTCCTGGTCTATTCCTCTAAGTCTGAAAGTAGAGATTGGTTGTAGCACAGGCTGTGTGAAGAAGGGGTAGGAGGAGGAGAAGGAAGGGGAGGAGGAAGAGCAAGATGAGGAGGACCAGGATGAGGAGGAGGAGGAGGAGGAAGAGGGAGAGGAGGAGGGAATTGAGGCCAGCTGAAGAAGTATGGGTTTTATTGCAGGGGTAGGCTTGGATGTGAGCATGTGATGTCAGCCGGCTGAGTATAACTCAGGACCTGCAGACACCAAGGTCTAATGAAAGACCAGCACTGCGAAATCTCTTGTGCTTCCATTTCCCATCCTATGTGAATTGTACTTTTATTTTCTTTTACATCAATAAGTAAAGAACCAATGACTGTCCCTGAGGGCCCACTTCCCAGCTTATGAATATTCCTTTTTCCCCTAGCCTGAAATTCAAGCATATTTGTTATTGCCCAGATGACACATAGGCTTACTTTAGCTTGTATTCTTTGCCTGTTTTCCCTTTACAGTTTAGGGAATGGATGGCAGCTCTTGAAGTGTGCAGTATAGATCGTGTGTCTGATTTATTTCATTTTCCCAGAGATATACAATATAATCACAGTGAGAAATTCCATTCTCTATCCCCTGCCCCATCCCAGAAAAGACAAAAAAAGAAAAGAAARAGAAAAAAAAAGAAAACAACAAAAGCCCTTCCTCCTAGATGTCAGCAGGAGTTTGTCAGGGCGTCTGTGGAACTCTGTCTGTCATAGAAATACAAAACTTCTTGGTTTACCCTCTGGGTTATTCTGAGTCCCAGTCTCAGCCTTTTCTATATTCTTAGAGATTGTAACATGTTCACAACAATTGCACATTTAATACTTAACTTCGAAATTGTGGGTTTTAAGTGTATGAATGCTCATTATATTTTACAGAGGGCTTCAATCTAGAGTGATGAGTAGCTGAAAAATCATTTTTATTTTCTTCTATCTTTATAATCACTGAAGTAGAACACATATACCAGAAAAGGGATGGGTCACCATATATACGGATGAGTGAATTAATCAGTAATTGTCTCACATATGTGTTTAAATTCCAGCTGAAGGAACAGACCATTGCCAGGAACACACCAGGGCCCTCCGTGGTCCCTGGCCCCAGCTGTTTCACCTTCCTTGGAGATGATGAGCACAGGTGACTTTTGCCTCATTCATTGCTTCATTTGTCAGATATACCTGTGTTGAGTGTGTTTATTCTCATCAGTTTCCCACAGTTCATTGGTGAGCAGATTGTATTATATTTATACAAATCACAGTGAATGACCATTAGGGATGTTTCTTGGTTTTACCAATTATAAAGATGCTGCTCAGAGCATTATTGTTTATAGCAGATGTGGTTTGTACATTTAGTCTCATTGTCTTCATGTCAGAATTCTTCAGGGAAACAGAACTCTCTCTCTCTCTCTCTCTCTCTCTCTCTCTCTCTCTCTCTCTGTGTGTGTGTTTGTGTCTGTCTGTCTGTCTCCCTCTCTCTCTATGTGACATGCTTAAGAAATTTATCCATGATATTATGGAGGTACTGTTCTGAAGTTCGTAAGAGAGGACAGCAGCCTGGAGCCCAGGGAAGACTTGAATCCTAGTTCAAAAATCCCTGCTGCAGAATGATCTTAGAGGAGATTAGCCTTTCTTCTGTTAAGATACGAAGGCTAGTTTCCCCAGTGTAGGGGAATGCCAGGACAGGGAAGCAGGAGTGGGTGGGTTAGTGAGCAGAGGGAGGTGGGATGGGATAGGGGGTTTTCAGATGGGAAACAAGGAAAGGGGATAACATTTGAAATGTAAGTAAAGAACACATCTAATAAAAAATAAATGTATAAAAATGAACAGCAAAAATATATATATTTAGTCAGATACTGTGGGTTATGTCTTTACTTGTGATGAGTCAGAGGCAGAAACAATATGATCTTGGGTTAGATGCTAGTGTGTGATACATAGTAAATTCTAGGCTACTCTGGGGGCCATTAGTGAGACCTTATCTCAAAAACCACAGGGCTGGGGATGTAGAGAAGCAAGACACACACACCTAAAAGACAGAAGCCAAGAAACAAGCCTATTAAGTGAGGTCCATCTATGTTAAAAAGTGCAATCTGTTCTGTTCCATGCTGACCAATATATGTGTTAATCTTATCCAAAATAATAATGTATTAGAAACAAAACAACCAGGCTAATTTTCAACCAACTAGCTGGCCACCATGGTTCTGTCAAGTTGATAAACATTAGTTATTACAGTAACTTACTCTCTGCTCTGTGACTTCTCCTATAGTGGTGATGGGTGGGGAATGGTTTAGCAGTGTGGGAGTGCTTTGAAATGCAGTTCACTGCTAAAAGATTCAAGGTATGTTTAGGCCGTCAAGGGAGAGAGGAGTTCCCATTGAAGAACTAGTTAATAACTATTCTCAATAGCAGAGGGCATGCCTTACTACACTGTGGAGAACTACAGAAAGCGTCCGGCTGCATCAGGAGCACAGGGGAAATATGGAAAAATATTATAGTTATTTTTTTCATAAAGAAATAGGTGAGGCAGGACAAGAAAGTCCGTGACTGGTTAGTTTGTGTGATTCCAGGGGATTTGGGGGGCCCAGAGATAGTGTTGTTTGATTTCAAGGCTGATGGTAAGGAGGGCAGGTAGTAGTATCTAAGAGTATAAGAGCTAATAAAGGAGATGGGTGTGTCTGGCATCTGGACTGATGGATTTGAATATTTGCTGAGCATGCTCCTACTTGTTCCCTGTGGGTAGGATTGGTCAGAAGTGGGAAGTGCAGTCACAAGATCAGAATACAAAAGAGAGGATGCTATAATAGGAGGGCAGTGATTTCAAGAGTTTTGGAATAGGACTGAGGAGATCTAGAGGGACAATCATGATATCTTGTCTTAGTCGCACCCATTTTCCCAATGGAGAAGCGGAGACCCATGTTACTAGTATTAAAAAACAGAATGAAAGCTTAATTTTGAATCTTTTTGAGTCAACATTTTCAATCTTTATGTTTTTCTCCTTTCAAGGCTGCTCAATATACTTCATTTCTGTCTTTCTAACCTCAGAAGGTTATTAGAAGGTAATGAATTTATATAAGTCAATGTTCTCTTATTCCAGTGACCAGTGACGAGCTAGAGAAGTAGAAGTTAAATTTTTATGAGCTGATATTGCAGAAATGCTGCTGTGATTCAACACTGAGATATATAAATTCATCTCATAGGATCTTAGAACCAGGAGGTATATTTGGGGGTCATTGCTCCCTGGTTTTGTTCTCAAATAGGTGCGAGCTGAAACTTCCTGTCTTCTCAATGAAGAGACAGGCTAGAGAGATTTTTGCATTATTACTCTGATGGCTAAAAGCTCAATGAATGGATATTTAAGAAGAAAAGCTCAGCCAATGGATGCTTATTTCACAATGACTTTGCCAGTAAGTTACTTTTCTATTGTTCCCAACAATACCCTGATAATCTGATGGATTTTTAACAAACATTCAATGTATCCCCAGTTTACCCAAAAGATGTGATTCACTTCCATGTGAATTCAGTGAATACTACTCAGATCACCCTAGCTGGTGTGGCTAATTAGCGGTCTCACAATTCAGAGGTTTTTGACATAGAAAGTAGAGGGGAGAGTCCTAGGCTATCGGCAAGCAACAAGTACTGTGCTGCTCAGCTGCAAATGAACTGGGTTAGCTTGGCTAGTGACTTGATAATTTAGAGCACACCTTTTTCCCCCACTTGCAAAACCAGACCATTAGGTTAAATGATGCTTCAAGTTCCTTTTGGCACAAATAGGGTACATTCCACGATTTAGAATTTGGATGGTTAATGGCGTGTTGACAGAGGTGCAAAGTACATATGAGTAGCCAGGAATCTGGATGTCTTTGATGCCCCATAGTTAATAAAACAGAGAAAGATTTACACGAATAGCTGCACTCATTGCTCTCTCTCCTGACAGCTATCTGCTGATTCCACTTCCTCGGTTAGCCCTGTGTAACTATAAATTAAACTGACTGCATTTTCCTGGGAATAGGGATCTGTAAATCAACACAAGAGGAGAGAAGCTCTGTTAAGAGAGCCTTTCTTGGGATACTGTAACCATTGGAAAGACAACATTATTTGGCAACTGATTCTAAACATTAGTTTATGCCCCAGTGGTTGTTTCCTTAATAACTGAATCTGTCAATAAAACAAAATTCACATGGCTTGGACATGCTCCTTACCTTTTTGGCTTGCTAGAAACATGCATTGTTTTCTGTCCTCTCTACTGAAACTTCCTTTCTGTACTGCCATAATTAAATGAACAGACCCATTTCCTAGAAAATTAGATCATGAAGCACACCTCCCACAAAGATTTTTTAAACAGGGAGATAATTCTGCCTGATATTAGGTCATACATTAGTACCTGCTTTGGTAGTCTAGTCTTTACAGCTCCATATGGCTGGCCTATCATGGCTGGTGCGTGAATGTTTCTTTCAGCTCTAGAGTTTAATCTGGCATGCTTCCATGCTTGCAGATAGTCAATATTTTTGGATTAATTATATAGTCAAAAATATGGAAGTCAGATCAGTGTAAGCCTGAATATCCACACTGGACAAGAAGAATGACAGATTCCGTGCCAATCGAAGCCAGAGTGCTGAGCTTGAGGACTTATGGAAGCTCAAGCCATTTTTCCATCAAAATTGAAGCCGAGGCGCTAGAAAGGCAGCTTAGAGGTAGAGCTCTTTCTTGCTAGAAGGCACAAGTCCCCTAGTTTGGTTCCCAGTACTGTCACTCCCAAGCCCCAGCCCAAAATAAAACTGCAGTTGGGTCTAATATTTCCACACAATTCTAAATCAGTCGTGCCTTCACCCAACCCAGATAAGGTCATGGAAGAACTGTATCTGAACTCCATCTTTCCAGAAGCTTCCTAGGTTGACTTACCAAAAGAAAAGAAAAAAGTAACAGTCTCCTCAGCATGCCTTTTCAACCCACAAAGCCTCAGTGGATAATTGCTGGGGCCCATGAGCACCCGGCAGCTCTGAAGTCGTTTTAATGGGAAWGAGCCACCCCTGACAATTATAAGGGTGACAGACATAATCACCTCTCAGTGGGGAGAATGCGCAGAATTAGGCAGTCCATTGCAGCAATGTGATGGAGGCTTGCTGTAAGAGAGCTCTCAGCATAGAAGGTAAGTGCTGTTGATTACATGTCAGTTCTTTCAACCATCTCAGGATGGCTCAGCTATGCTGAAGGCCAC
>BDUI01008886.1:23177-33434 GCA_002335545.1 Apodemus speciosus
GTTCCTCAGAAAATTGGGCATGACACTTCCGGAGGACCCTGCCATACCACTCCTGGGCATATACCCAGAGGATTCCCCTGCAGGCAACAAGGACACATTCTCCACTTTGTTCATGGCTGCCTTGTTTATAATAGCCAGAAGCTGGAAAGAACCCAGATGCCCCTGTACAGAACAGCTGCTCTGAACCAGTCAAGAAGTAACTAGAAATGTTGAGATTACTGCTAAACAGCAACAGGCCTCTGAGAAAATAATTCACCTGTTGGATAAAATGTTATTTTTAAAAATCACTATTTCCTGTCTTTGTCATGAGGTTTCTTTTTTTGTTGTTGTTGTAATTTACTATTTTGCCACCATTAACCATGACCATCTCTGGGCCATAATTTTGGAACTAAACACAACTTTGGAGCCCAATGGAATCTCTATTTTTATACAAATAAAAACAATCAGTTATCTGCTCCTATAATCCATAATTTATCAATAGTGTGGTAGAGAGAATAGGACCCAAGAAGTCCCTCTCCAACCTATAACTGGCTGTTGAAAGCCTAGTATTATGAACCGGTGAAGGCAAGCATACGTGATGTGAGGTCAGGTTTGCCATAGTTGTTTAATAACCTGGTCATGATATTTCTCATCCTTTCACCCTCTCCTCTTTTAATTTCTACCTCTCCATCATTCACAATTGAATGTGAGTCTTACATAGGGTTATAAAATGTCTTTTCCAGTATAAGCAAATCTCAATGATCCATGGAAGAGATCTCATAAAAATTGTGATAAGGATGCTGAAGTCTAAATCTCTTAAACTGGGTCTGGCAGGGGTGCAGGTAGGGAAGCACTCAGTATTCTTTAATGGGCTGGCCACCAGTATTTTGACAATATTCTAGTCACTACATGGGCAACACATATTCATTTTCTTTTCTTCTCCTTTTTTTTTTTTTAATTTTGGAGACCGAGAGTCCCAAGGATGGCAGGCAAACCAGGAAGAACTGGGAAGTATTTATGGAGTTTATGATGTGAAATTCCTAAATAATCAATACAAATATGAAAAAATACACTTTCAAAAATAAAAATACATAAATCTAACAAAGAAAGTGAAGACTTGTATAATAAAAAATTAGAACACTGAATAAAGAAGTATAATTCATTAGAAGTTGGTGGTACCCAATATTACAATGAATACAATTAATATTTTTCAGGGTGACAATATTTCCAAAAGTAATCTGTAGAATTACTGAAATCTCCATGAAAGTTCCATTTCTATTCTGTATAGCCAAAGAAAAATGTTCAAATGTGGATATGAAGAGAAAGGACTAGAGGAAGCAATTTTGAAGAATATTAAGGCTGAAGGAAGTTTCATATATATTATCAAGTTATACTAATAAGCCATAACAATAAAAATAACATGGTGCTAGCATTAAACAGAAACAATAGATCTATATATTGGACTTGAAAAAATTAGATACAAACCAATGAAACTCTAGACATTTGATTTTTAAATTTAAATTTGAATTATATTTTTGTTTTCAGGGCATCCTGACCTCAAATTCCCATCCATTCTCTACTTCACACCACTCCTCTTCTCTAAGACCCTCCCCATATCCAATTTCCCTGTTATTCACTTACCCTCCATTTCCTTTTTGCTTACCAGGAACATTCACTAAATACAGCATAAAAATACATAAGACTTTCCACATATATCAAAACTAGACAAGGAAGCCCAGAAGGAAACTTGCCTCAAGTGTATGCAAAAGAGTCACAAACACCTCTATTCTCACTTTTAGAAGTCCTTTAAATATATCAAGCTAACATGGTAACATATATGCAGAGGACACAGTGCAGACTCATGCAGTTTTCATGATTGCCTTCTCAGTCTTTGAGAACCCCTATGAGCCTTGTTTAGTTGATTCTGTGGGCCACAGTCTCCTGCTTTTCTTTACCATTCAAAGAAAACAATTAGTAAGAGCAACTCTTCATAATTTAAAGAAGTGAAGGACAAAAAAAGTGATGTAAAATGCAGAAAGAATACATATATGAAATATAGATGAAATATATGCAAATGGTACAAATATATACCATTATGGGACAACAGGATTCCTTACAATTTTTTAATGTAATGTAGTTGATAACATGATGTAAAGTGCACATTTCATTTAGCATGGTATACAACCAAATATAGTTCCCTTGCCTATAGTAAATGCATAAGAGATTGTTTAATTTTATGTTTGTTTAACTATGATCATAAAATTAACATTTTAACCCAGATTTGTTTCCCTCCTCTGTTTATGATTCAAATTTTCTAGCCTAGATTTTATTCCTCAACCTACTTCTGTGCTGATATAGCCTGGAAAAAGAACAAACTAGGAAACCTAGAGCAGTGGAAACTTTATAATATATGTGAAGGTGATTTTAATGAAGTCTCCTAATAATAGGAGGCATGCAGGAGCTCCAAATAGATATATCTTCTCCTCAAAAAGACTTCTGGTAGCAAGACTAGGTTGCATGCAATTGATTTGTTCACCTAGGGAGTAACATGAAATCCTCAAAACAATCCAGGCTGTTGATAAGTCAACAGGTTGCTTTTGATTAAACTGAGAGTAGAGAGCCATTGCTAAGGACAATAGCAACAGAACTCACTGAACATCTAGAAATCCAACTGGAATGTACATGGAGCCTTTACCTCTACATTCTACTGTCTTTGGTACAGAAGGTAGTCTGCAGTCTACCAAAACAGAAACAAACAAGTACCCATCTTCCCTCTTATACTGTATCATCAACAGTTCTGCTGCAATGTATATGTGTATAAGTGTTATCAAATTGTCACAGCACAAGATTTGGTTTTGTTAGTGCTTCATACCTGATATGTTGTCAGCTTAACACTATATTCCCAATAAAATGATTATTAGTGGTTATTTTATTTTCATCAGATATCTACTTTTCTTATGCAGATACTGACAATCTGAATTCTGTTACTTTTAGCACTATTCTTGCTAATAGCTAAGTTTCTCATAAGTCCTGACGTTATGGATTAAATATCTACAACACTTCAAAATGTGTGTAAAATCCAAGTTGATCATGTGATGATACTAAAGATGGGCTTCTCAGGAAATCATAGTAGCAAAAGTGTAGATAAATTTAATAAATAAAAATATATTGGTAGGTTTTTATTCAATACATTTTCTACTTTTAGTACTAGATTATAGGTCTTTAGAAACTGTACAATCAAAACAAGTGAGGCACTAATGATAGTTGATTTTTATTCTTGTCTTTCTACTTGAGGGTCATTGGCAACTTCTTAAGCATTCTAATTCAGAAACATATGTGTTTTGGATAGGGAAATGAGTAATAGGACCATGTAATTTATAAGAATAATACATAATGGTGTGACAAGTATTCCAAAATACTCACAGTATTCTCCTGAGTTCAGAATTTTAAAGAAACTATTCAACTAAAGTTCAGCCAAGTTAGGCATAATACACAATGAAAACACATCCTTATTCTCTGATCTTCCTGAACTCTTTTATTGCCTTACTTTACAAGTATAATGTAAATTTTACTTTTATTTCCTCAGATAGAGGGCTGACATGACTGTCAGACCCAAGGTGTGTGAATACATGGCTGAGGCCAGTGCACTCATTTCTTTGTTCTAATTATCCCTAAACCTTAATCCTGTTAGTTGCCAATTTCCATTCATTTCATGCATATCCTTTTGGGAATAGGTTACCTCACTAAGGATGATGTTTTGAAGTTGCATCCATTTGCCTGGAAAATTCCTTTCTTTGTTTTTAATAGCTGAATACTATTCCATTATATAGATGTACCACATTTTCTTTATCCATTCTTCATTTGAAGGATATCTAGGTTGTTTTCAATTTCTGGCTATTACAAATAAAGCTGCTATGATCATAGTTCAGCAAGTTTCTTTATGGGATGTTGCAGAATCTTTTGGGTATATTCCCAGGAGTGGTATAAATGGGTCTGGAGGTAGAACTAGTCCCAGCTATCTGAGAAAAAGCTAAATTGATTTGCCAAAGTGGTTGGACAAGTTTGCGGTCTTACCAGCAATGAGCAGGTGTTCCCCTTTCTCCACATTCTTGCCACCCTGTGCTATTTCTTGATTTTTTGAAACTAGCCATTATGAAGTGTGTAAGACTGAACCTCAGAATTGTTTTGATATGCATTTCCCTGATGACTAAGGACTTTTATCATTTCTTTAAGTCCCTCTTGGCTACCCACAAAATGTTCAACCCCAAATTCAGCCTGTCTACAAGTAATGAATGCCTGGGGGAGGGAGCAGAGACCAAGCAGATGGCCAACCAATAATTGGCCATTTGARACCTGAGACAGATTACATGGACAACTAACAATCCCTAATGCTATTAATGATACCCTGTTATCCTTGCAGACAGGAGCATGCTGTCCTCTGAGAGACTCCCCACAGCAGTTTGTTCAGACAGATACAGACACCTACAGCCAAACAGTGAACAGAACTTGTAGATTCATACAGAATAGGAGGAAGGATTGTGGTTCCCAAAGGGGAAAAACTCTATGGAAGACCAATGGAGTCAACTAACCTGAACCCTTGGGACTCTCAGAATCTAAACCAACAACAAAATGACATACTTGAGCTAGACCTAGGTCTCCCCTTTAAGGGTATCAGACTTGCAGCTTGACCTTCATGTAGGTCCAGAGCAACTGGACTGGAGGGGCTGGTTATGCCCCAAACTGTTACCTGCACATGGGATATGGGATATGTTCTTCTAACTGGCTTACCTTGACTGGCTTCAGTGGGAGAGAAAGAGCCTAGCATCAGAGATAGTCAGAGTGCCAAGGTGGTGGGGAATATCCAGGGGTCTCTCACCTACACAAAGGAGAAGGAAATGGGGAAAGGGAAGGATTGTAGAAGGGGGTAACTGGGAGAGGGCACTGAGTAGGATATAAAGTGAATAAGCAAATTAAATTTAAAACAATAAATTTTCTCTAAGCTCTGTATTATAGCAAGATCTTACTGTAGATTATGGAGTGCATGCCTTTAAATATAATTGCTTGCTAGAGCAGCCATGTTGCTGGATTAAACTTTCTCTGTATCTTCTTCCTTTTGGTTTAAGGGAAAAAATTATACACACTTTAACTTTTACAACAAAAACAATTGTCAAACCCACAAACTTATCAGTTCAAATGTCTTTATGAAGATCCATTGATGAGATCCTTCATAACTATGGTCCTGATCAGTGTCCTTCAGTAAATGTCCATTTCAACATTAAGGATTTCCAGTGTGACAAGATCTGTCTTTTTTCAGCCATTTATTTTAGCTGTCCAAGTGCAGATGGATCAGCTTTCTGAGTTGTCTTCATTGCCATCTTCCTGTGTCTCTACCTTCTTTGAATTGTGCTTTTCTTTGTGTGGATGCTTCTCTTTTTCAGATTAAGTTGGGGTCAAGAAATTGTGTTCCATACCACACGAACACTGATCTCAGTCGCACAGGGATAATGTATTAAGCATATCCCCCTGGACTGATAGATCAGGCTACAGTCCAGATTCCAGAATTGAACCATGACAACAAGGTAATGTTCTAAAGGGCTTATTAAGCCTGAGATCTAAAAATAACTAGATGATGATATTACTTTACCAATCAAGATTTAAGGATAGAGTATTTTCTTAGGAATCTGTTTTTGTTTTACACTTATCCTGTTCCCATTTTTCAGGTATTCAACTGTGGCTTTCCTTGTCATGTCCTCCTCATGTCTTAACTTGTTTACCAGGACAGGACTTGTCTGGTATCCATGTTGTAACTTAACTTGCCAACAAGGATGTTTGTTGGCCATATATGAGTCTCTCTCTGTCAAGTATGATGTCAGTTCYTGCAGAGGTCTTGGGAACTTATACTTTACTTGATTAAACCTCCAAATGCATGTCCTATTCCAAATAGTTTGTACAGTTTTTTCTCTTATGTTGAGGTCCAACCAAGGGGCAGCATATAACATAGARGCTTATATAGAGGTGAAGGAATGTTGATTCGGGTCCAAGCTTATTATATGTAACTGTATAAAGCAGTTCTGCTAACTTCTATCTTGGTTGATTTCCAAGGGCACAGGACATAACAGAATATGTAAGTAACTTGGCATTAGAAAGTTTCCTAATAACAGCAGACACAAATGTTCAAGTTTCCTTATCCTGCAGACTAGCCGGGTAAGTTATATAGGCCTTCATATTTTACCTAGGACTCAGTATTTTTCCTAGGTCTTAACATGCCATCTCAGCCTTTATATTTTTCCTAGGCTTTAATACCTCTGATCTTTACTAATTTTGATTAGTCTTTCATCACCTTTGGAACTATAGACAAAATCTCTTCCTCAGTGTAACATATTCTGCAATTTCCATTCTAATGTTATACAGTTTGATCTAACTCATTTGCTTTTTCCACAACCCAGTGTCTTTGAGCAGCTATTGTTCCTACATCATTGGCATTCACAAAAATTAAAGGAAATAAACTAATAACCAGTATATTTATGGAACTTCTTATTCTGCTTTTTGTTTATTGAGCATCATTTTTATGCTAAGATTAGAAATTTATATAGCTGTCTAGGCTGTCGGATTGTATGGTATAGCTGTAATATGTTTAAAGTTATAATATGCAAAAACATGTCCTTTTAAAGGAAATATTTGTGGGTGCATTATCAGTATAAGTTTCTCTATAGCATATATCAGATCTCCAATACTTGATTTACTTAACTCTAGATGGTGTGTGGATTGCTAACAGGAAATACCTGGCTTATGGTTTTTGTTGCTAAAATGGAGGGCATTTAAAGTATTATCTCATAGGGAGTTTCCAATTGGGAAGGGGCTGCTTTGTATAGCTTTTGCTGTTCTGCATTCATTAGTCCATTGCCCTTACACCTTTTCTAGAGAAGTCTCTAGGAATGCCTTGTTTATAACCTCATGTCCCACAGTTAAAACAATGAACATTTTGTCATTTAGGTTTATTGGCCATTGCTTATCTATTTACAAAGTCATTAGGATCAATGGGAGTTTCAATCCATTCATCCATGGGTTCTGATAAAGACTTTTAAAGATTGGAGAATCGTTACACTTTGCACTTGCATTTTATAAAGCTAAAATTTAAATTAAAAACTATAATGTAACTACATCTGATATTGGCATGTTTAATGTATGCTAACCTATGTAATAAGTAAGTAAATGTCTCCTTGTTGCTTTGATTAATTTCTTTGAATTATAGATATCTTTTTCTTGTTCTCACCTTATCCGAGTTTCTTAGACAAACTAAAGTACATAGTGTAATAATTGAGTCATCAAACTGAACCTGCTTTTGTAAACCAACGTACTGGTCTTCATGGAACAATTGATCATTMACAATTTTAACACCTTTAGACATATTATTAGTTTTCATAATTGCAGCTTCTTCTGCCTATCATTTGATCCATTGTGAGAATCTACTTCTAGTACAGCTGGTACTAAAACTTTTTCCACTTTCGGATGTTATTTGATGTAGCCTAGGTATTTAACATCTGTCTTACATATGGTGACTTTATTCAATAAGTTACTATTGATCCTTTAAAATGTTTAAGATCTTATATTTCAACAGCATTCCAGACTAGTTGCTCATTGTGCCGCGCGCTATCTTCCCGTCGGCAGGAAACACGCAACACACATTAGGCTCTTCTGCAGAAAAGCTTTATTCCTCTTGAGAGAAAGAGAGGGTAAGCTTACAGAATCTCAGGAGCTCGGCCATACTCCTGGACTCCGCCGGAAAATAGTGGAGACTACGAGATCACGAGGGATCTCGCCTTAAATACAGTTACGGTCTGCGTAAGACGTATCGCTTCCTGGTTGGCTGTAGGTCACGGGGCCAAATGACGCTATGGAAGAGGCGGAGACGGAGGCGTGGGGAACTTGTTGTACCGTTATTTTTAAAACTGTTTCGAGGGGAAATATATGAATACTACAATCAAAAGTTTGACGGGTTTATTCTGGCAGTCAAAGTTGCCTTAAGTACTGGAATGGCCTTTTCTAGGAACATTTCTATCCCCTCAAGGCCTAATCTTGCTTTCAAGGGCTCTGACATGGAGTTTCCTATTTTTCAATGCAGGAGCCTTTGTAATTATAATTGTCTTTTGAGGTAGCTTATTGTGATTCATTGTCTCAGAGGCTCCTGTGTCTCCAGAGTCTCCTGAGTCTCNACAATTTTAACACCTTTAGACATATTATTAGTTTTCATAATTGCAGCTTCTTCTGCCTATCATTTGATCCATTGTGAGAATCTACTTCTAGTACAGCTGGTACTAAAACTTTTTCCACTTTCGGATGTTATTTGATGTAGCCTAGGTATTTAACATCTGTCTTACATATGGTGACTTTATTCAATAAGTTACTATTGATCCTTTAAAATGTTTAAGATCTTATATTTCAACAGCATTCCAGACTAGTTGCTCATTGTGCCGCGCGCTATCTTCCCGTCGGCAGGAAACACGCAACACACATTAGGCTCTTCTGCAGAAAAGCTTTATTCCTCTTGAGAGAAAGAGAGGGTAAGCTTACAGAATCTCAGGAGCTCGGCCATACTCCTGGACTCCGCCGGAAAATAGTGGAGACTACGAGATCACGAGGGATCTCGCCTTAAATACAGTTACGGTCTGCGTAAGACGTATCGCTTCCTGGTTGGCTGTAGGTCACGGGGCCAAATGACGCTATGGAAGAGGCGGAGACGGAGGCGTGGGGAACTTGTTGTACCGTTATTTTTAAAACTGTTTCGAGGGGAAATATATGAATACTACAATCAAAAGTTTGACGGGTTTATTCTGGCAGTCAAAGTTGCCTTAAGTACTGGAATGGCCTTTTCTAGGAACATTTCTATCCCCTCAAGGCCTAATCTTGCTTTCAAGGGCTCTGACATGGAGTTTCCTATTTTTCAATGCAGGAGCCTTTGTAATTATAATTGTCTTTTGAGGTAGCTTATTGTGATTCATTGTCTCAGAGGCTCCTGTGTCTCCAGAGTCTCCTGAGTCTCWTTGGGTAACCAGCCMACCTCAAAAAACTGATGTTTCCCCTGGAGATGATCCCAGGCAAATTTTGCCTCTACAGATTCCTGACAGGATGCCTCATGTCCTCTGGCATGTTTCTGTCKGATGTCCTCTGCTTTCTGTGATGTTGATGGGATTTCTTCTTTTCCAATCATGCTGGATTACAGATMCAGMCAGTCAGAGTTCAGCAGTAATTCTTAGAATCTGAAATATTTTAGGCCTAGGTTRGCAGATGGAGGCTGGAAGTTGAATCCTTCAAGGTCTAGGCTTGCAGAAGATGTGATTTTCCAGAAGCTTCCAGGCTGAGGCCTATTGATAGTCACATGGAAATGTTCAGAGCTCAGCTCAAGACATAAATCCATAAAGGTTGTGTGTGGCCCTTATTTCATGTGATAATTACAGGAAATAAAAGCAAACTATACACTAAAAGAATAAATGTATTATTTTACAAATATAGTTTAGAGTTTTGCTKTATGCCCTGGGCAGAAATAAAAAGATGTCCCAACAATAAAATCAAGACTCAAATTACAAAGTGGGACAGAAAAGAGCCAGAGGACAATCACTAACAAATGGTTGATTAAAAGAATAATGATTTTCCTGATCAGAAACCCAGTGTCAGAAATCTCTGAAGGAATCAGGTCTAAGATTGTGCAACTTACAAGCATGACCATAACAACTTAGAGAGGAAAAGGGGGTTGTTGGCTTACTTCCATATTATTTTTCATTATGAACAAAGTCAGGATATAAATTCAAGTAAGGCAGGAGTCTAAGGCATGAACTGGAAATGAAGGCATGTGAAGAATGGATGAGTGCTGCTTACTGGCTTGCTCATCATGGGTTGTTCAGCCGACTTTATTATAGAACTCAGGAGCACTAGACCAAGTATGGTACCACACATAGTAGATAGCATCCCCACCCACCCCCACCTCATCAATCACTAGGAAAATGCCTTGGCGACTGATTTTTGAAGGTGTCTTCTCAACTGAGATTCTCTCTTTTTAGATAACTCAAGTTGTGTCAAATGGTCATAAAACTGGAAAGCATAGATGAGTAAATTCTGCATTGTAACTGACAGATTGTTTAAGGTAAAATAGAACATAAACATACTTTCCCATAAAATTTTACAGCTAGAAAAATAGGCAGAAAATTAAAAGAAGAATCTCTGTGAGAATTTATCACTCATAAAATAAATGAAAAAATGAATTAAAAAACAAAAGAAAGAAAG
>BDUI01008886.1:35742-48064 GCA_002335545.1 Apodemus speciosus
ATAATATGTGTCAATAACAGTTTTATTCACAGTTGTAAATGTCTGGAAATAGCCAGATGTCTTTTAGTTTACTGGTGGCTAAGTAATCAGCAGTACATCTAAATAAAGCAATATTAAACATTGCTGTAAATAAATAAATGAGCTGTCTATTCCGTCAAGTGATATGTGGGACACTAAATTCATATAAGAAAACGAAAAGAACCCAATTAAAAAATTTGTACTCTATGCTTCAAAATTTATGACTCTGATAAAAGTAAACCTATAGAAAATGTAAAAATTCCATTGGTTGACAGAGCTTTAGGAAAATAGCATGTTAAATAGAAAAAAGAGGAATTTCATGATAGGTAGTGTTCCTTGTGAAAATCCAAGGGTGGATATATTTCATTAAATATCAATCC
Source organism: Apodemus speciosus (assembly GCA_002335545.1). NCBI lineage: Eukaryota > Metazoa > Chordata > Mammalia > Rodentia > Muridae > Apodemus > Apodemus speciosus. Next base: position 36,141 of record BDUI01008886.1, read on the forward strand.
AAAACCTCAGAATAGACAGTTATAATAATTACATTGACTGGATGATAATGTGTCAAATTTCATTCAATAATCATAGCAGATATACTACTCTGGGAAATATTATAATAATTAAGAAGACAAAAAATTTTGGGGGAATGTGTCAATATTTTGAGTTTCTAAACATTTTTTATTCAATTTTCCAGTAAACACAAATTTTCCACAGGAAAAAACATTATTGATTTTTAACATTCAAAGGAGAGAAATTTAAATTTAACTTATATTCTTTTCATTTCAATATGGAAAAAATGAAAATATGTGGTAGATGTTTGCATACACAAACATATTTTTGTGTACATATATGCATRTGTATATTTGTGAACTAATGTAATTTAATTTCAGAATTTGTTACCTATGTTCAACTCTTATATATGGATCTGAGTTACTGTGGCAAAATGCATTTACTCAAAATAATATACATAAAGAAAATGATGAGATATTTGTCTTAAAATCATATCATGTTAGCCGGGCAGTGGTGGCGCGTGCCTTTAATCCCAGCACTTGGGAGGCAGAGGCAGGCGGGATTTCTGAGTTCGAGACCATCCTGGTCTACAAAGTGAGTTCCAGGACAGCCAGGGCTACACAGAGAAACCCTGTCTCGAAAAAGAAAAAAAATCATATGTTTTGGTTATTTGTTTATTTAAATGAACTAAAATTGTTAAAAACATTTTGTGAATGATAAGGAATATTCTCAGTCATCTTTTCTAAACATCTGTATGCTATATGTCACTTGGTCAGTCTGCTTTTACTGTCGTTACAGTTATGTGACAGAGCCTTGTAAATAGTTCAAATTGTCAAGAAAAACTGTGAATTCTGTTCTTCATCAGAGTACAATYTTCTGAATCATGTTCAACATTGTTCATTTTATAAGAGGCTTATGTTTGTGTTAATTTGATGAATCAACATTTTCTATGTTTTTTAAGATATTAAACAGTATTTTATAACACTTATCTAGAATAWCATCAATATCTTTCCATTTACCCAAGATGTGAACTGTAATAGGAAATGAACAGATGCTCAGGGTTCCCATTGTCAAACAAGAGTTTCTATACTGAGACTTTAATGGTTCTGCCTTAGAACCTCTGCCTTACAATATAGCAATTAACCTAAGTCATTTTCCATTCTATTCAGTTGCCAGTTAAAATAATTCAAACTTTTTTTTAGTGTTCTGTTTTACAATCAGATACCATATGTGAAGGAACATACTCAATTTGGTAAAACCTGGTTGATTACAATTTAAGCCAATGCAATTGTCACTAATTGCTTTAAACTATTCTACAATAAGAAGCCTTTAAACGTAAGTCTTAAAACATGTTTAATGTGAACAGTTAAAATGAAATTTCAGAATAAGGTATATGTCTACACTTTAAACCGGAAATAATTATTTCTGGATTTTTGCAAGAATGAAGCATAATTAACCCTCAAATACTGTTTCAAGTTTGGAGAAAAGAATTATAGGAAAGTTATGATTAGCAAAAGTAAATCAAAGCTAATGAAGCAACATTAGCACTTTTATGCTGTAGGTTCTAATTAGAAAGTCTGTTAATGAAATTGGGGCATTTACTTAATTGCTGTGAACAATTATTTTCAAATTAAGCACGGCAATTAAATAGCATGATTAAGCTCAGAATAGACAATTAAGGTAGTGGTATGTTAACTATTTTGCATGCTGTATTAATGTATGGAAGTTTCAAATGCTGAGTATCTACTGATTACAAAAACCCAAATGACAGGCAGTATGAAATGAAAAAAATACAAATGTCATGCAGAACTTCTGGGTCTCAGTGATGTATGCAGAGTTTTCTATTGCCTTAAGTACCTGCTTTGCCAAGTAACTTACAACTACTGGAACCCAAAGCAAAAACATGCCCTACATTACTTAAATAACAGTTTTCTTCCCATTAATGTCAAGCTTCTTAAATTATAGTTAGACACTTATAAGCTCACTGGGTTTATTCATTGAGCACTGTCTGGTGTTCTCTCTTCAATCCCTTCACAAACAAAAARCAAAGCAATGGAAATTTTAACATCTAGAATATTGTTCATTGGCAAGGAAGAAACTAGAATATAAATAGATTTACTACRAATTCCTTCATCTTCTATAAAATATTGCTTGCTCTTTTGTGTTCACTAATATGGGGCATAGTAATTTAAAATTATTTGTAATAACCTTGGCTGTTTTTAATTTCTTTTGCCTAATCTAAAGACATAAACTACATTTGAAATTCRATTAGCTTTTCACTCTGAAATTTTCTTCTGTTTTCTCTTTCACAACAAATTCCATTTCTTTTTCAAGTGCTGTTCCTCATTTTACTTTCCAAATCTTGAAAAGACGAGGGATGTATAATCAAGGCTTTTATTACATTAAATAGAGTAAAAGAGATTATATTCATTTTCTCTGTTAATTCACTGCTTTTAAAACTCWTTTTTAATTAATAACTTTATTTGTTTACATTTCAAATGTTATCCCMCTTCCAGGTCTCCCCTCCATGAACCTCCCTACCCATCTGCCTCTCATTTCCCACTAAGAGGGTGTTCCCCCACCAGATCATTCACTTCTTAAGCTTATCAAAATTAGCAACTAAATATTGATAGTCTTACTTGTTTGTTTTTGAGAATAAAATGATAATTTGTAGTTTAGGATGATCTCAAACACAAGTTAGTGATGTCTACCAATGTAAGCATAACCAATATATCCTTGTCTTCTATTATCACTCTGTATAAACTAGCAACTCCTGAGACTATATAATTACAAATGGCTGGGGTGTAATTACATACTGCTGGAAGGGAGAGAGTGGCTGATATCTCCATCACTTCTAGTGACCCTCTATAACTCTCATTTGGTGAGGAATTCTGTGATGGTTCCATCTTGGTTGTCTACATCCATTCTGATAAGGAAGGTAATATCTGTTAATGCTAGAAAGAGAATATTATAAACAAACATTTGAGGAAAAACTAGTGGTACTGATATAGGATGAGATGATAATTTTGTATCCATTCAATAGTTTCTTTTTTCTGTTCTCTTGAATGCTATAGATTAAATATCTTACAAGATTAACTTAATTTTAATATATAACTGTCAATTAAATTTATAWCATCTTTTTAGCTTTTATGAAATACCTGTATTAAATACTTTAATATGAAATATTGTGTAATGTAACATCATCTAAAATACCTTTCTAATTAGGTTTTGAAATTATGGTAAAAATTTATTTCCCTCTCCTTCACAAACATGTCTTCCTCTGTACTCTTAAATCTTATATATACATCACTGCAAAAATTGCAGGTCAGCATTATCACCACACAATATATTTCATTCTGAATTAGTAATTATTTTTCAAATATCTGTTGCATATTTGAGACATAATACATAGGTATGATCAAAGCATTTGCAAAGTAGATTCGGAGGAATTTATAACTCAAAGCATCATCATCTTCAAAGATACTTCTAAGCTGTGATTATATACATATGTATATATGTAAAATTATAAAAGTTCCTAACAAAAAGTTTAACTTAATAATATTTGTGACAAAGTTTATTAAATATGAAACCAAAATAAAATATAATAAATGTAAAGGGAAACAAATGAGAGGATATGAATCAACAACATTTTTCACAGAAATGAAAATAATATGATGAAGACAGATTGTGGAGTTTGAGAAAATATGTTATATGAAGAAAAATATAACAATATGAGTCATATGTTCAGGTGAAAATAAAAACTCACATGAAAATTAACCAAACTTTTGACACTTAATGTCAGTGTTGCTATTATTTGTCAGAATGCACATTGTCCTAGGTTTGGTCTGGAGCACTACAATGAGTGAATGAATTTGTTTTCTTAAATCCATGTGGATATCTTTACATATAAACTATTCTTTGATACTTTCAAGCATTTGTTAAAGTACTGCACATGCTTTCTAATATCTCTAATTTTGTGCAAGATCACTTTACTTTTCTCCTTTATCAGTCTTTCCTTCTCTAAATGTTGGCATACTCTACAATTATTGTCTGGCCATTTTCACATGCATTAACATTATTTTTCTGACTTCTGATTTTGTCTAGTTGCTCAAAATATTTTAAGGACAAATCTAGATAGACTTTAACATAATCAATCAAATTGCCATGTACAGTTGTGAGCAAAGAATAAGATGTGGGCCATTGTTCATTTTAGGCTGTTAAAAATCGTATCCTTGACATAAGGTGACTGCTTGAAGTAGGGCGAAGTTAAAAGGGAAAAATGAGATTTGGGAAGAACTATTGACAATTGGCTGTTGACTCTGAAAGAATACATTGACTTTTGAATGATACACAAGAAGCACCCTTGCCCACCTTGGTCATAAGTGGCAATGATTAGACTGAAGAGWGAAAACTGGGGAAATGGTGGTAGTAAACATTCTTTAGCATCAGAAGGTCTGCATTAAATTCTTCTTTGCAGATATGAGAAAGAAAAGTCTAGAAACAATAGAGAGAAATGAGTTTGGCAAAAGGATAAAAGTTGGTCAACAAAATGTTAAAGTATTCTAGTCCTGGTCAATCACAACATTACACTTTGGACTTGAAACTTCCTTCAGGACTCATTGCAGCTCATCTATCCACCCCTACCAGGCATGCTTTTCACTGTCAATGAGATGTAGAGACATGTGTAAGCTACTCACCTGGGACKAAGACATTCTCCATGGACCTCTCCTTCCCCCGAGGACTTCCTGTCTTCCACCTACTTCCTACAAAGGATGTTACAGCCAGTTCAAATAGCAACTGGACTCTCCTCTCTGCCTCTTTTCAAGGCTAACCTGAGCCCTTGAAGTCATTTGTCAGGACCAGTGCACAGTGTCAGAGAAATCTTTACCCCAGTCTTGACCAGGCAGCCRAAGATATTAAGCTATGCCTGAAAGGTGTGAGAAGCAGCACACAGAGTGTATCCATAACTCTGCCATGAGTAATCCTCAAGCCCTGTAAAATATTAGTGCTGGAAAGGATGTGATTTGAATACATAATAAAGAAAACATCAGCGGTCTTTTTAAACTTCAAGACAATTCTCTAATTACACACGTCCTCCAATGAGACCATATTCTCTAATTCTTCCCAAACAATTATGATACCCAATGATTGTGAATTAAAATATATGAGCATATGGGGGCCATTTTAATACAATTCAGTATACATGCCATTCAATGAAACAAAAGCTGTAGTTAAACCCCAGATCCCAACTACAAATTTTGGGTGCAAGAAAACTCAGTGCATAATTCTATCAGAAAGTTGAAGAACTAGCACTGATCCAGTTCAAAAGTATGCCATAGCATAGAAATAATGTAACATTKCCAGTCACTTTTCTAATGCCACTATCACTCAGACAACAAAACCAAAGACCTCCTCTGAAATATTTGCCAATATCTCATTTGAACATCAGTGCAAAAAGTATATGTAAAATATATACCACTTTCCAACACTTTGAAACCTCCCYAGTAGGAATGAAGCTTCCATATGGGTACCAGCTTGATAAGTTCATGTTTGTGACTCTAGTAGATAGCAAGACTACTTCAGCGTTTAGAACAGACTTAAATCATTGGCTGTATCTTGTAATCTTTGCTCTTCTATACATCTTACTTCTCAACAACTCCAAAAGAAGCAACCCATTCACAAAACAGAGGTTTATATTTGTGGCATTGACATCCCATGATAACATAAAGTAATTCCATCCATTCTCTCTCGTTCCATCTCTCTCCATTTTTTGTGTGTATATGTATGTGTGTATGTGTGTGTATGCATACTTCTACAATAGTATGGATGTCCTTATTTATTCTCTGTCCTACCCTTCTTCTGCAGCAGGTTAACTCATCCATTTCCAATAATCTCTGACCTTAACACCATTGCTTTTCAATTCCCTTCTTTTCAAAACCACAGCCCACATTGGCCGATTATTTTCAGACCTCATACAGTCCTTCAGAATGACACACACATATCTGATGATTCAAAACTAATATTCACAAATGAAAGAGAAAAGGTTTTGATTTTTGGATTTCGKTTATCTTTACAGAATGATTGACTAAATCTCAGTCAACTTATCTGTCAAATTCACAACTATAATTTTTAATAACTGAGTACTGTGATGTTTTGATAGATTTGTTTCTGTGGCTCATCTATATTAGTTCCTCAGTGGATGAACCAGTTTGTCCTCTCACCAAAAGTGAGTAAGTGTTCTCTTTTGCTCACTTCCACACAGTGTGTGTCTTTCAATTTAATCTTAGTCTATTTGACTAGGCCAAGATGAATTGTCAATGTAATTTGGCTTTACATTTACGTGATAGTTGTTTTTTTAAAATGTATATTATTTCAATATTATTTTTTATATAAATCAAAGAATAAAATCTAAGTTAAACTGCATTTTCATTAATAGGATCAACTCTCTAAGTTGCCTCTGTAAAATGCTTTTAATATGTCATAATGGTTTGTATAAAATTTCTTGGAATGATTTATTAAAGCATGGTATTAGCCATTAGATCGATTTCTCAAGATTATCTAAAAACTAATGTTTAATTTAGTTCATTGAAAAATCACTTTTTATTTAATCATTATTCATTTTTATTATTTATAATACAAAGACTTCTGACCTGATAGAATATGATAAAGTATAAGTTATATGTCAAAACTGGAAAAAAAAGATCTAGCTGACATGCTAAGCTGGTTGTTGTGATATGGTTCTATATTTATCATGTTATGAAAACTGTTTCATGTAAAGTAGGAATGYTCTTTATCAAGTTATGTGTTAAATTTTAGTATTTTCATACATATGAGTATGTAAATATGTAAAGATTGATGTCTAATCCATAACAAATAACCAAATAAATTCCAGAAATCCATATATCTTTGTCATGAGATTTAGGGAGATTCTAAGTAAAAACAACAGGAGAATATTTTCAATAGTGTTTGAAAACCTGTATACACAGACACACACACACACAGACACACACAGACACACACACACACACACACACACACAAGCACACACACACGCACACACAAACACACACACCGAAATCAAGTTGTATGAAACACTGTGTAACAGATTATTAGATTTGGAATTACAACTGTTCAGATAATTAAATCACTAATAGATTTTCATAGAGATAGTCAGCTTGACAGAAACAAAACTAATTTCTAAAATATCCCTTAGGGAACTAGAAGAGAACTCTCAAAGATGTGTCAGAAAGTTAGTGAACCAGAAGAGAACTCTCAAAGATGTGTCAGAAAGTAACAAAGAATTTCATTATGTGTTGGCACAAGAATACAAGCAGCTAGGTTGAAAATTGTCTTTGGAGAAGGGAATCCGTCAGGAAGGAAGAGACACCACCCTTAAAATGTGAATAACTTTTATTTCTTGTTATGTTCCTCTGTGAAAGAGGGCCTTGAACAGAAGATGAAAAACACTACCTTGTCATACTGAAATTTTAGCCTTATTAGGCATAGCTGTGCACCAGCCAAGAAACACCTGGACTCTAGCACACTAGAATCTGTTCTGTACTAAATAATAGTCTAAGCTAACCTTCCAATTCACTGCTGGTTTGCTGGAGAGCAAAGAAAAGATGTTCAGTTTTCTCTTGCAATAAAATCTGACATAAACACTATCCCATAAAGGATTCAAGGAGTAAGCATACCTTAAAGTCTCTGGCCCATTCTGTGGACTAAATAAAAGCAAGACCTTATGATAATTTATAGCTGCTATGGGCTTGGTAATATTTGCTTCTGTGTCTTAATAATTTTAACTAGGAGAGCAAGCAATAACAGTATTCTTTTTTTTTTTTTTTTTTTTTTTTNTCTTTATCAAGTTATGTGTTAAATTTTAGTATTTTCATACATATGAGTATGTAAATATGTAAAGATTGATGTCTAATCCATAACAAATAACCAAATAAATTCCAGAAATCCATATATCTTTGTCATGAGATTTAGGGAGATTCTAAGTAAAAACAACAGGAGAATATTTTCAATAGTGTTTGAAAACCTGTATACACAGACACACACACACACAGACACACACAGACACACACACACACACACACACACACAAGCACACACACACGCACACACAAACACACACACCGAAATCAAGTTGTATGAAACACTGTGTAACAGATTATTAGATTTGGAATTACAACTGTTCAGATAATTAAATCACTAATAGATTTTCATAGAGATAGTCAGCTTGACAGAAACAAAACTAATTTCTAAAATATCCCTTAGGGAACTAGAAGAGAACTCTCAAAGATGTGTCAGAAAGTTAGTGAACCAGAAGAGAACTCTCAAAGATGTGTCAGAAAGTAACAAAGAATTTCATTATGTGTTGGCACAAGAATACAAGCAGCTAGGTTGAAAATTGTCTTTGGAGAAGGGAATCCGTCAGGAAGGAAGAGACACCACCCTTAAAATGTGAATAACTTTTATTTCTTGTTATGTTCCTCTGTGAAAGAGGGCCTTGAACAGAAGATGAAAAACACTACCTTGTCATACTGAAATTTTAGCCTTATTAGGCATAGCTGTGCACCAGCCAAGAAACACCTGGACTCTAGCACACTAGAATCTGTTCTGTACTAAATAATAGTCTAAGCTAACCTTCCAATTCACTGCTGGTTTGCTGGAGAGCAAAGAAAAGATGTTCAGTTTTCTCTTGCAATAAAATCTGACATAAACACTATCCCATAAAGGATTCAAGGAGTAAGCATACCTTAAAGTCTCTGGCCCATTCTGTGGACTAAATAAAAGCAAGACCTTATGATAATTTATAGCTGCTATGGGCTTGGTAATATTTGCTTCTGTGTCTTAATAATTTTAACTAGGAGAGCAAGCAATAACAGTATTCTTTTTTTTTTTACTTACAGAAGAAAATGAACACGGTTTCTTTAAATCATTTATAATGCACTCGGAAGACATTTGGCTATGAAAAAAATGTTAAGTGGAAAATTATTTTTGTTCTTGTGAGCTTCCTGGCGTCTTCCAGCTCAAGCACATGCTGAACATGGTCCAGTGCAAACTGTGAAGTAGGCGAGGCTGCTCCTTTAGTTTCCAGACCTCCATATCACACCACCATATTTTTGGCTTTTTATATAGCTTTATTTCCATGAATTTGCATAATTTTTAATGCACACATAAATATGGTAAAGATATAGATCTTTTATTGCAACCTCACTTAGCTCTTAATTTTTCCTCAGCCTTTCCATACCCATTTCTTTGACAAATTACCATTACTTTATTTTTCACAGCATCCTTTATTTGCCAGCAGTCCTAGAATTCCCAATACTCTTCCTGCCACTAAAAAACAAATCACCATTCCATGTTAATAGAAATATGTCCAAAGAAAGCTTTATCCATCTTCTTAGAAGCCCAGTTACATATAAGTACAATAAAGTGTTTAATATATGCAGATTTTCATCACAGAAAACTTGACGAAAGTATTCTGAACATTTTGTATTTGCCCTCCATTCTTTTTTTATTGGATATTTTCTTTATTTACATTTCAAATATTATCCCCTTTCCAGGTTCCCCTCTGGAAACCCCTATTCCATTCCACCTCCTCCTACTTCTATGAGGATACCCCCCCCACCCAACCCACTGCTGCCTCCCCACTCTCGAATTCCCTTACACTGTGTTATCGAGCCTACACAGTCCAAAGTGCCTCTCCTTCCATTGATGCCTAACAAGACCATCCTCTGCTACATATGCGGCTGGAGCCATGGGTCCCTCCATGTGTACTCCTTGGTTGATGGTTTAGCCCCTGGGAGCTCGCCTCCTTTCTTAATCTTAATTTTCATATTTCTACTAAGAGGTAGACACTGCTATTGTCTAGATTGGTCTCTTAGTTCACATGCAAATTTCATGAACTATGTCTTAGTATTAAACAGGAGGGATAGTTGTTAGGAAGTTTCATGGTGTTTCACATCCTGTGTCTCTATGTCACTGTGGGAAAGTGGCTATTGTCAAAAGAGTATCCAGGTATTATCAGGTCAGCACCAACATTTTTGTTTCTCACTAGTCAACTATTGCTTAATATATAACTTGTGGTTTCTTTGGCTATGCTGCAGTCTTCAACATCATGGATTGCCATTACATGACTACAGCAAAAGGATTAGTCAGAACTTCRTATTTGTCTAGCTGAGTTATCAGTATCAAATCTGAGATATTAGTGTGTCAATGTGTTACTGTCAGTACAGATTTTTTTCAATTCCTTTTCCAACAAATTAAAAGTCATATCATTAATGAGCATGCCTACTGATGAAATGTTGGGGAGTATCCAACTACTTTCTGCACAAATGTAAGGTGTGTGCTATGAGATAGAAGTCACACCTTGTGGCATTAATTTGATTAAATCTACAGCTGGTCCAGTCATTGGGGAGAGCCAGATATTATTCTCTTAAATGGGCATAGAACAAAAGTACTCCCTAAATTCTTCTTTGCAAACAGATGGGGTAGCATATTTTCCAATCATTGACTAGACAATTGCCTATTATACATGGTCACAAAAGCACCACAATGAATCAGTATGTTTTAAAACTAAACGCAAAGGGTTGTATGGAAGAAATTTCAAGAGATAGAAGAATTGGAAAGGAGGAATTGAGAGGTGAGTTTAAAATATGTGTCCCTGAGGAAGACAGCCCACCTCTGTCTTCTGTGTTCTCTTATTTGGAAAAGAAAAGAACATGTGGCAGTAACAAATGAAAACTACCTACATAACTTCCCCATATGTGTGGGGAGCCAGCACAGAGCAGATCCTGTATATTATGCATGTCTTACTGACTGTACCTAAAAGAAATCTGAATTCACATAGGTGTATGCTAGTTATTGACTCACTGGTCTCTTGCCAGTGTGACTAACTAGTATATGGCATGCTTACTGGATTTTGAGAAACTATCAATAAATTAAGCAATAAATAATTTAAAAAATAAAATTATCACCTGAGACATTTATTAGCACACACTGCTTCTAATAGATTAYTTTATTACTAGTAAAAATATCATCAAATACAGAACAAAGGTCAACCAATTTTCTTGGCAGTTAAAGATCACTCTTTTTTTAAATGTTTATTTATTTATTTATTGTATGTGTGTGAGTACACTGTAGCTGTACAGATGGTTATGAGACACCATATGGTTGCTGGAATGTGAACTCAGRACCTTCAAAAGAACAGTCAGTGCTCTTAACCRCTGAGCCATATCTCCAGCCCCCCATCTCTCTTTTTCTGTGCTTTTCCACTTTTTCATGTGTGCATGTACACATGTACTGTACATATTTGTGCTTGTACATATTAGAACAGATGTGTACAGTGCTCAGATATGGGTGAAATTCACAAACAGGACATCAGTTGATGTTGGGAATCATTCTCTGTCACTCTTTGGCCTTATTTGTTGAGGCAAGATCTCTCATTCAAAGGCAGAGCTTGCTAGCATGGATAAATCCTGCTAGTAGATTTTCTCTTAGGATTCCCTGCTACTTATTTCTAAGACTGGAAAAACATGTAAACTCCCCAACTAACATTATCATTACTTTTAGAATTTATACTCCATTCTTCATGCTTTTTTGACTAGCATTTTAACCTAACCATTGAGTCGTTACCCAACTACAACTGAAGTTTCAATGAAACTTCAAGTGCTCCCTCAAGTGCTTTCATTTTATTCTCTTACTCTTTTTATCCTTTTTTTCTTTTCTATATTCTTTGTTTACATTCCAAATGATTTTTCCTTTCCCAGTTCAGTTCCTCCCTCCCCCTAGGTCCCTTAAGTCCTCTTCCCTCCACCAGTTCCCCAATCAACCCCCTCCCACTCCTCTGTCCGGGCAATCCCCTGCAATGCTGCATCAAGTCTTTCCAGGACCAGGGCCCTCTCCTTCCTTCTTCTTG